>JAUPMG010287874.1:0-17789 GCA_031762675.1 Pachysandra terminalis | reverse complement strand
TTCGGAACCTTGGTGAGGGGGTGAAAGAGAGCAAAGGGAGAGGGGGGGGGGTGTTTCTTGGGGGAGAATCCTTCTCTCTTTTTTTTCCTTTCTTTTCCTCTCCTTCTTCGCATCTGACCTGCATCTCTTATATAGAAGGGGGGGAGAGAAAAGGAAAGGGAAAGGGAAGGAGGGAAAGAAGAAGAGAAGAAAAAGAGAGAAGAAGAAGAAGGAAAGAAGAAGAGAAAAGAAGGAAGAAGAAGAAGGAAAGAAGAAGAGAAAAGAAGGAAAGAAGAAGAGAAAAGAAAGAAGAGGGGAAAGGGAAGAAGAAGAAGAGAAAGGAAAGAAGAAGAAGAAGGAAAGAAGAAAGAGAAAGGAAGGAAGAAGAAGGAGAGAAAGAGAGAGAGAGGAAAGAAAATCTTTGCCACGCGTGGCGAGATTTCTCGCCACGTCACCTCACCAATCATTGCCACGTGGCAAAAATAATTCAAAACTATTAAAAAGCCCATTGACCCTCCGAACTCGGGGGTTAATGATTTTACAGTCGTTTCGAAGCTCGTGACGAGTTGAAATCGAATCTGAAGTTAAAAAATTGTTTTGACCTTCAAAAATTATCAGTTTCGATCAAACAGAGGGTTGGGGGTAAAAAGGTCATTTTGATGATTTTCAGGACTTTCAAGAGAATTTGCGCACATGATAGAAGAGGTTTATAGATGGTTGGGGAATTGCCATTTTCTCAAGCCGAGTCTTCTGGGAGCTGCAAAACACAGAGAAAGTCGCTCTCGTGCAAATTGAGGTGTCTACAAGGTGTCTTTATCACACTAGGTTCCAGGCCCAAGAAATGCATAAACGAACTGGAAATAAACGAATAAGATGCTCCGGAGTCAAATAGAACATGTGCAGGGGTATGGAAAATGTGTAGTGTACCTTCGACAACAGCGTTAGATGCACGGTCGTCTCTGGGAGCTGTAGGAGTGCTAGCCATAGCGTGAACACTGTCATACTGTGCCTACTGGGGTGGTGCTTTTCTGCTATCCGACCTCGCCGCAAGCTGACAATTCTTCTGCACATGGCCTGGCTTCCTGTAGTTGACTCACAAGCGCTGACCTCTCTGATCTCGCAGGTCGAACTGCTGCTGCTAAGATGGCAATGGGCATTGTTGCTGCACATGTACATCCCGTGCCACAGCTGACTCAACAAGAGGAGTACTGGTAGACCCGTGGTCATTCCTCTGACTCTTGTCAGAACCCTGCCTCTGCTGGTAGGGTTGGAAGCGTCCACCCTTGTTCTGCCTCGGCCTGTCTCTCTGCTCGGCAGCTCGGTCCATGTCCATCTCAACATGGAGCGCACACTTCAGGACCTCAGTATAAGTCCCGAACGTCTAGGGTACCACCCTGGATCGAATGGCTATCCGCAGACCCTCCTCAAACTTGGCAGCTCTGTCCACTTCGCTTGCCACGATGTGAGGCGCATGACGAGACATCATGGCAAACTTAGCCTCATACTACGCCACAATAAGAGGACCCTGCTTTAGGCGCATGAACTCCATGGCCATCTGCCGACGGTAGCTGATCGACAAATACTTCTCCAGGAATTGCTCCCTGAACTCATCCCAAGTCAAAGCAATGACTCTGCTCCTCTCTACCATCTCCCACTAGTGCAGGGCTTAACCCTTGAGCATGAAGGTGGCAAGAAGTAGTCTCATCCCATCCTGACACTCCATCGTGCGAAAGATCCGCTCGACGTCTAGCAACCAGTCTTGTGCTAGATTCGGCTCACCTAGCCTGTCGTACGATGGTGGTGACAGATTCTTGAACTTCTCAAGCTAGATAGTCAGTGCCAAGACTACGGGTCTCTTCTCAGTCCTACGAGCCTGATCTCTTTGGTCCTACTCTACCCTCCGGGTCTCATCCCGTTATATCTGGTCTTGCTGCATCGTAGCCATATCCCTAAGGATCTGGTAGACATCCAAAATCTGGGGCTCCTCACGGGACGCAGAAGACGATGCTCCCCTAGTAGCCGTTCTCCCCCTTCTTCCAGTCATCTACAATGCCACAAGAAGGTATAAGTTGCTAATCCTATAGTTCATGTTCTAGAGTTCAAGCATACACATTCATACAGTTTCAATCAATCAGTCAACGCACAACCTAAGTTTGATTTCTAAGTTCTTCCTCCTAATTTCAGATTTCTAAGTGATTTCTTCGTTTTCTAGTGTTCTCTTAATCTATCTTTATTACAAAACTGGGCTCTAATACCAATCTGTCAAGCTCCAGATCCCGTAACCCAAATCCCGAGGCAGGATGGCACGAATCTCGAGGTGTAACCTTTGGGATTCATTTCTGGCCCGCAGATTGACACATCATAACCCAAGTAAAGGATGAAATGAAAGACTGCTTTATTCATCTCACTGAGTAGCGGAAGCAATGTACAGAATGAAAGTAAATCAAAGTCTAAACAATGGATTCAGAAGAGCCTTCTTACATCACAATGTTATAACCATGTTTATACAGAAATAAATAAAGAGAACAATAATAAATAAAACTATCATGACCTGCAAGCGTCCATCATCAATATCGACCTGCAACATGAAAGTTGCGTGAGTTTTGAATACTCAGCAAGCATGACCCAGTCATCATTCATAATATCATACATGACTAAAATCAGAGATTAAACGGCAATAATACGAAGGAAAACAATAGCATGTGAAATGACACGTTTATGATGCAAGAATGAACAACCATATGTCCTAATGTATGCTCACTCAAGAAATGCAATGTGATGTGGTTATGCCTATGTTTATATGATCTGTTAAGTGCCCCTCATTGCAGCTTCACCATGATTTCGGGCTCTGTGTCCGAGGAACATCCTGCTGTTCCGTCTCTGATTCGGGCGCTAACCCATAGTTCGAAGCCCACCATATGCTGATTTAGAGTGTACAATACCCAAGGTTCAGTCGAACTTACGAACCAACTATGATTCATAACTTATTCTGTAGGACTTTCAACCCAAGGGATTAGGCAACCATATCTTTCCCACCAACCGGGCACACTTAACAATTCACATGAACACAATATGAATGCACTCTCCTATGGAACATGGACGATAGATCCCCTCAGAAGCTATTCACGCGCCCATACATGTGAATAATCTATTGAGACCCATCCTACACATTCTTATGATGTCAAAACATAATTATACTAAAGTTATCAATCTTAGTCCTTACCTAAGTGTAGACTAACTGAGGAGTGTGTCTAATAGGTTGCTCATGCTAAGTGCAACAAGTAGGTTACAGTCATTGCAGGTACTTGATCCTACTTGATCCCATCAGTAAGCACTAGTAAGCCCGAACCCGAAAGACATCCAAACCCTCATCCAAATCTAACACTAGGTTGTTGTCCCTGTGCAATTGCGCTCGATCGCAATGCACTGCGATCGATCGCATACCTGCGCTCGATCGACTGTCTACAGACAGTGACACAGAAGTCACTGCTGCTGCTCTGTTTTACTGGGTTCTTATAACTAGGGTTTTAACTGAGTCTTTCTATAGGATATGTTGGTATAATCCTATCTAAACGATTCACAATAATCCTATGAAATCATCTTAAATGCATGTTATGAATCTGCAAATATCATAACATTCAACAACTTCTATGAAACTGGATACAACCGAGATACAGAAATCATAACTCATGTAATTCGACAAAAAAAGGCATGTATATTAAGCCATGGTCCGAACATGATCATCCTAACATATGTGGAATAATCCTCAGAGATTTAAAGTCATGAAATCATGCGAAACCAGAAATATGCTCATTCTCGAATGGTGAAAACAATCATCATATATGATCATACAAATGCAACCGGATAAGCTACTTACCGGAACTTGGATACAAGTAAAATAAGCAAATTGGAAAAGCTACGAACTGGTAATCTCCTCTTCTCCTTCAGTCTAAAATAAGGGATAGTTTCAGATTTACAGTCTCCTTCGCTCTAGACTCTCATATGGTTTCTCTCTATAGAAAAATCTCAGTTCAAGTTTGAATGAGGAGAACGAATGTGAGGGGAAGAAAGAATAGGGACTGTCTCCCTAGTTTCTCTCCCTCAACGGCTCCAACAGGGGACACGTTCAACACTTCCCCCATGACCAGTTCCACGCACGGGGCTGTGCGTTCAAACGGTTGCGAGAAAAGCTTTACAAGTCTAACCCCATGGAGAAGGTCTATTCTCAAAAGGGCCACCAACTAAACACAGTAAATTACAGAAACACCCTAACTATAATTAAACACAAAACCTTATGCATAATTAATAATTAAAATTGCCAAATAAACACAGAAATTAAGGAAAATTTTTCTTAAGGGTTGTAGGTCATTACATATTTGGTTGGGAAAGTTCGAACAGATTGGTCTGTCTGTGAAGGGAAGTAATTACCTTAATTCGGTTAAAACGTCTGTTTGGAGCGATCTCGGTAAAATTAGGAGGGGGCTAAACTGCTTCTAGAACAAGTAGAAATTCAAGTGTTCAAATTTTGCACAACAAATTGAAAAACTTGAATATTTATTTGAAAACCTTAGAATAACTTTAGAAGAAATCAAAAAGATAAGTCTTAGTTAGATGAGCTCTGCAGATAGTAATTATATATCTAGCCTTATAGATGCCCTAGATTAATTAGAAATTTTCCGCCTTAGATTAATTAGATATATTAATTTCATTAGCTTCCATAGAAGGTAGTTTAGGAAATCTTTTAGTAAGAAAAACTGCCATTGTTGACAAAATTAGAGAATTTGAGGAAGAAGTTAGAAAGGATCAAGAATATCTTGACCTCTTATCCAGAGGATAGTTATAGTATAGTGAATGAGGCCCCCAGTTATGCATTAATTGGGAGTTCCGGCTATATCCTTCTCGCTTCAGCGTGCTGATGACCAAGATATAGACGTCTCTAGAAATAGTTATCAACTAGAATAGCTTGCTTTAATTAGATGCCCAACATTAGTTAGAAATTTTCTGCGTTAGTAGTATAACTAATTGAACAGGCGTCTTATACTCTTAATTCTTGATTAAGAAAGTTCGAATAAAAGGTCCGCCTATGAAGTGATTAAGACCCCTGAGTTATTTGAAACCATTGCTCGGTGCAATCTCGATCTAATTAGGAGGGTGCCCCTTTTTAGAACCCTAAAGGGAATTGGTTCACTTCTTCTTCAATTTCTTCCACTACTAACGACTAACGATAGAAATTAGTTTAACAATATTTAGTTTAGTTGTTCTAAGATAACATTGTGATAGATTTTCATTTTTTTCTTTTGATTGATCAGGTCCTTGTGTTTTTCCTGCTGGAGAAGATGTGTGGTTTGGTTGGGTCTTCCGTTACACATTAGGATTGGTTGATAGAGTTGGTAATAACATAGTTTTCAACACCACACTTTGCGAACATGTATTCTATTCTAGGGTGAATGCAGGTGCAAAGATATACATGAAAATTTCTAATTTTTCAATTAAACAGGATTTCTTTCTAAATTCTACTAGATGAATGCAGGTGCTTGGTGGAGATATGTACTAGAGGGTGCCTAAGGCATAAGAATTTATTGAACCTTCAAGGTTGGTGCCATGAGAGTGACAATCATCTCATAATTTCCAAATTTATGCGTGTTGATATCCTTGATCCCTTCATTTGCAATGGCTCTGTAGACTGGCAAACTAGGTATAAGATCTTAACATATTTGGCCTTTTATTGTTTTACCTTCATGAAGAGCATGGTAACACCGTACTGGGATGTAAAGCCCAATCATATGATTTTGGATTCTTATTTCATTTTGTAACTTTGGGCTTTTCAGGTTATTCCAAAAAGATTGTCATTCCATGAGTCTGTTTTGAATATCTCTTACATTACATATTTACTCAGCTCTCGAATTTTATGCTCCAAAAGATTGGGAACCTGTTTTCGATATGTTTGACATTACAAATTTAATCAGCTCCCATATTTTAAGCTTCAAAAGCTTGAGAGCTTTAAATAGGCTGTCCAAAAGTATAAGCAACAGAAGGACTGGAATGAACCATATACACCTAAGAACGGACTCAAATGAACAACATAAACCTATTTACATAAAATAATTTTGACCGCCTTCTTGATTTTAGTCATTAATGCTCACTCGAGCCCATATCTGGATTGTCTGGGTGAGACTGTTCAAATATATTATCCAAGGACAAGGTTAAATGGTATGGGAGCAATTCTCACTTTAACCATCCTTCTTATGGAAAATTGCTAACAGTCGGCTACAGTTAAGTTGGATTGGTTCTGGTTTTTTTCGGTTATATGTTCATGTATGAGGCTCTTCAATGAGGAACTGACCCTGTAAATTACCTAATACTTGTCAGGCACCCATCTCCATTACATTAGAATTGTTACGTTGGTAAATAGACTCTAATTATATTTTTATTATTTATTTATTTATTTATTAAGAACAGGTTCATAATGAACACTATTAATTTAGAGGCACCCACGTGCTAGGAACGTGGGGGCGAAACTAGTTGAAGAGAAGAAGGGATAGCGACAATCCTCCCCTAAAACCTTACCTAAATTCAAATTTGGGGGGAAAAGGGTAAAAATTATTTTCCAATTGTCCCCAAACGTTTTCCCAAATTTGGGGAATCCCTAAACTTTTTCTCAAATCAAGAGAAATGTTTAGGGATCCCCAAATCTTTCCCCAAACCCCAACGGTCATATAAATTAAAAATATTTGAGAAAATTGAATATAAGGAAAGGATTGGAGATGGCCCCAAAACCCAAATCTTTTAGCATAAAATTGGAATTTGTAAAAATATTTGAGGAAAAAATATAGGGAAAGGATTGGAGAGCTCTTCCCCAAATATGACTTTTTAATCAAACTTATCCCCAAAATAGGGAAAATTTTAGGGAAAGGATTGGAGATGGTCTTAACCCATGTACTCACTCACCTAACATCTGAGTAATTTCCTTTCGGCGAAAGAATCCATTAACTCAACCTGTAGAACCAACAAGGGAGAGAGAGAGAGAGAGAGAGAGAGAGAGAGAGAGAGAGAGTAGCTCACAAGCTGCAGTGTGTAGTACCAACATAAGGTTATAGATATGAGTTTATATTTAGAGAGAGAGAAAATAGTTCACATCGAACATGAAAAAGTTTTCCATTAAGACTAAGTGAATTGATTTTTAAAATTTCTACGACTACATTATTGTTACTTGCATTATCTAATGTTATAGATATAAGTTTATCATATATTTTATATTTCATTAAAACATCAAGAATACATAAGCTATGTTTGCTCCTGAATGTGGGGTTTCAAGCACGTTAAAACTTAATATTCTTTTTTGTAAAATCCAATTTGCATCTACAAAATGAGCAGTTACTGTTATATATCATAATTCCTGATTGCTAGTCCAACAATCAGATGTTAAAGCAATTTTATTTGGATGTTTTACAAAAAATAAAATAGTAATTAATTCATCTTTTATATTTTGAAACATTTTTATTGAATCATTTCTACATGTATTACGTGACATTGGTTTAAATTGATCACTAAAATGTTTTTTAATAAATATTTTAAGTTGTATACTTTCAGCAGCTGCAAATGGTGATTCACTTGTTACTATACATTTAACTACTTTGTGCATATTTTTTGATTAAAAACAAATGTTCCTAAGCTACTTGAAGCACTAAAGCTTCATTTGCTTTGTCTGGGATCTTTTGCCCCTTGTTTTTTAAGACAACTTTCCATGTGTCTTTTAAGGGATCCTGTGCCATTAGAGCTTTTGCAGGATAATTTAATTTCGCAGTATTTGCATACTGCTAAAGGTTCTCCAGTTGGTGTTTATTCACAGGTAAAATGGTCCTAAACTATTGAAGTTTTTTCCCTTTACTAGATAGCCCTCCAGCAACTAATGAAGCCGAGTCTTGCCATTCACTGATTCTGAAGGAGCATTTTCCTCATGCTCCTCCACCTCCTCTGAAAGAAAGGTAGAAGTAAAGAATTACGTGGTATATATAAAATTTATATACTAAATATGTAGAATGAAACTAAATAAAAAAATTGCTTTCGGAGCTTCCTAAACCCAAATTCAAGCTCTTGAGACATTGTTCTTGAAATTGTACAGCCTTAAGAATTGAGAGTTGAGAATTTAAAATTAAATTCAAGAGAAAGTTATTGAGACTTGAATGCTTGCATGAGAGAAGTTGAAGAGAGATTGAGAGATTGTTGTGGGTTGAATTGAGTAGTGTTTGCTATTTATAAGCATCTCTTATTGTCAAAAAGACAACTTTACCCTTAAATTAGTCATTTTTTTGGCTTAAAATATAATTGTTAATTAAAAAGCAGGCCACAACTAGCCGTTACTAAAACAAAACGGCTAGTTTTGGCCGGTTTTCGGCTAAAACGGTCATTATTTAGCCAGAATCTGGCTGGATTGGGCTAACCGGGCCTGTAGTGACCTTGATGATTAATTAAAAATTTAATGTCAATTTACATTTTATTTATGCAATAATCCCAAGTAAGAGAGTGTATGATTAGGGGCCTATGTCTCTGTATAAGGGTGTAATCATTAAACAAATTTAGAATAGGGCTTGGGAGTGAGAGTAGATTAAATCTTGGGATCAATTACGCCATTAATCGACAACACTAGAGGTTAAGGCCTAATGAGGAGCCAAAGAATAGAAGAATGGTCGTATAGACCAAGGGGATGAAGGAGGGTAAAGAACTCTTTCACATGTTCAAATTTGAATATGGCTCTATTTAGGATAGGGGAAAGTTACTTAAATTCTTTCCATCTAGGATCTGAAATTATGGGAATGATCCCATAACTCCATGCTTGGTAGTGCACGTCCAAAAAGGTGAAGAAAGAGGAGAAGAGAGGAAGAGGTTGGAAAAGAAGAAGATGAGAAGGAAGAAAAGAAGAATCTTAAGCTATTCTGACGGAGGAAGAAATAGAGTGGAAGAGGAAGTGCAAGAAAGGAAAAGGAAAAGGAAAAGAGAGAAAAAGAGAAGAAAGAGAAAGAAAGAGGGAAATAGAAGAGAAAGGAAAAAAGAAAGGGGAAGAGACGAAGGACTGCTCAGAAACAATGGACGGGTGAATCAGAAGCTGCGGAAAAGCTTGAGATAGGATCTCCTTGGTTATTATATTGATCATGTTCATAGAAATATAATAAAAGTTATATAGGTATGATTAATGCAGGAATATTAATGCGTGAATGATAATGATCATGTTGTTGAGATTAGGTTTGTATGCTTAAGTTTAATGAGATGAATGTTATGATGTAATAACATGAATTATATTTAGACCTAATGTGTGATTCTATGCATAATGATTAGTTTGATGTGTAAAATGATAGAGATAATGATTTTATGATGAAAACTGTGATTTTGAGCATGTAACTAGTATTTTTAGATGAAAATATGAATGTACAAATTTTAATGATTTTAAGGGATTTTTCTAGGTTATTATGAATTTCGGTCCAACCGAAGCATGTGCCTAACTCCCAAAACCACCCAAAATCTCTGGTCTTCGAACCGAGGTTAGGGAGGAACTGAAAGGATGAACCGAAGCCTTCGGTCTGACCCAGGGTCTGATTGAAACTCAGACCGAATCCCAAAAGCCTCCATTTTTAATGGGCAGCAGTGTCTTGGCCTTTAGAAGTGTGTGCTGTTGGTTTGTAGTTTTAGTAAGTGTGTAGAGTTTTGTGCAACAAAAGGGCTTAATTGCCCCAGTTTGCTATGTGTTATGACTAAGTACAATGTACTATGATTTATGAGAGTGTTCTAAATTAACTATACATGAGATATGTATGTTTGTGTGATATTTGTAGTAAGAATGTAAGAGGCAATAAGATGTGCTTGTATACTGTGTGTGGTCTCTATGGGACCCAAGTGTAGTTGTGCTTGTGTACAAGAATATTCTAGATGCAATCATTAGTGATAAATGTTTAAGAGTGACTCTAGAAGAGTTCACTGAATAATAAGTTTTAGAATGATCCTAGGATAATCGTTGTGTTTTTTTAAAACTCTTTAGATGAGAGGGTCTGTTGTGGATGTGTACAAGATGGATAATCCTGCCTTTGGGTATTACTCCATGAAAGGAAGATGGCTATTCCCGCCTTTGGGTGGTATCCCTTGAAAGGAAGATGGCAATTTCTGCCTTTGGGTTATATTCCCTAAAAGGAAGATGGTGGTTTCTACCTTTGGGTTAGCATCCCTTGAAAGAAATGTTTGATGATGTTTTCAGAACTCTTTAGATAAGAGGCTCTACTGTGTTATTGTCTGTTTTATCACATTGCTGGTGTAGAATTCCCTAAATGAGATGTGAGAGTTGATTTCATGGAAAGGCTTTGTCTAACACCCACTTTTGCATTCATTTCATCATCATCACTTGATCATGAGCATTTCATATCATATCTAGCATCTCACTTGCATTCTTGAATGTGATTACCATTTCAACATTTGAGTGCTTCACGTTGTATTCATTTACATTGATTGTGTGATTGGTGTGGTGTGTTGTTTGGTAATTGAGTGTTGTATGTATCATGAGTTTTGAAGATTATGAGGAAGGATGTTTCAGCATGGCTATCACCATGGGATTTGGCTGTCATATGAGAGATTATGTTTCTGCATGACTACGTTCATGAGATTTCTGGTTATGAGAAAGATATGTTCGTACGTTTGTGATCATGTAGTGATGGGTTGTGAGTAAGCTAGAGCCTTTCCATGTGTATGATTATGATATTGGTAGTATGTGAGTATTTGTGGTATTTATGATAATGATGTAATTTATGGTATGAGAAGACTATAAGAATGGTGAAGAAAGCATATGATGTTTGTATGATTGAAATATATATAGATGCATGATATGGAGTTGTGTGAATTAATGATGTTATTATTGACTGTAATGGTGATTAGTATAATTTCCTTAGATTTTCCCATTGAGCCTCCAAAGCTCATCCCTACTTGAAACAAGTTATCCTCTAGAGTGATGGATCTGAAGAGAGATTCTTGGTGAATGTGAACGTTGCGATTTTAATTTTCGAGACTTCCGCTGATGATTTAGTTATGCTATGTTGAACCACGAAGTATGGTTTATTGGTTTGGCCTCATTCATTGGTTGGATCCGATGGTCATTCCCTCGAAAATCCTCGAGATTCAATATCTCGGGATTTGGGGGGTGACAGATTGGTATCAGAGCTCTAGGTTAGACTACCTAGGGTGAAGAGAACATTAGGATTCAAATGTATGAATTGTGTATTGAGTGCTTTGTGAATTGCTTAACCTTGTGTGAAATGCTTTGAATAGAGTTTGGCAAAATCCTAAGATGAAAACAAAGAAACATGCTAATCTAGGAACCACTTCTATGAATTATGTGATGGATGATTTCTTGCAAATTGTTTGGAATAGTGTGATTATATTAAATGGTATGCCTTTTGCTTATATGTGATATGTGTGAATATATCTGTATGAAACTATTAAGCCTTAGACTTAGAGACACATCAGCCTAAGAATTACGGTTAAGGAATTGGATGTTGACTGCTGAATGTTGTATGCAAATCGTTCGATCTGAAGTGGATTACCTTGAATAGTGTGCTTACAATGCTTACCAATGACATGCACATATACATATGTACAAAGGACTACTTATAAACTTATAGACTTAAGCCATGTATAAATAATGTCTATTAGTCATTATGAAAGGAGTAAATTCTCTCTTAAGGCTTAAATTAAGACTTACTCGATTCCCTAGGATACCAAGAGAATACGTCTTTAGAGAAACCAAGACTTTCAAAACTAATCAATACAAACAAAGATAAATCCCACTTATAAAGAATCAATATGTAAAAGAAGAAATGCACCTAGAGTAAGAGAATTATTAGGGGGTGAAGGAATTTAAATATGTAAGATGAGAGTGAAAGAACAAAGGGACCATTGCCTGTTGTGGGGTACAATCCTTACCAATACTACCAAGTAAGAATGGGAGTATATCCACTTCTAAAGGGACCTCAAGTAGCCCTAATAGGTAAAGTTATGATACGGGAATGAGCAAGTCCATACAAAATAAAACTATTCCGGCCAATAATTAGGACCCTAATACCGATTGATATAAAAAGGAAATGTGTAATTATCCAAGAATGAGAAAACAAATTACTAAAAGATAAGAATAAATAATAAAGACATGAAAATGTAAATTGTTTGATTGAGATAAAATGTAAATTTTATATCTATATGACAAGGAATTACTTTAGAGTCGTTATGGGTTTTGGCCTGACCTGTCAACCAAATGTACGCATGATTCAAATTTCACCATAAAATAAAATGAAATTTTGTGAAAAATTATACTTGAAGTGCCATGAAAATTTTATGAAAATTTTAAAATTTCAAAATTTTGAACTTAGGAGAGTTCGGTTCATCCTTCGGTTCGGCCGAACTAGGGTCCGAACCAATAAAAAGGGTTTCGATGCCCTAATTTTTATTTCATACTAACCCATCTCTCAAATCACTCCTCCAAACTATCTCAAGCATTTCTAGGGCAACTCCAACGCCTACAACTCAAACCCAAACGATTTCTCATTCCGGTAAGTTCCTTCTAAATCTCATAGCGCGTTCTTTATTTTGGATTTCATCTCTTCTTTGAGTAAAAATCCTTATGGCTAGGACCGAAACCGCCCAAAGGCCTTCTATAAAGGTAAGTTCTCAAGGGCTTCGACATCTAGGAGCCCACCTGCACCCTCTTCTTCATCATCCCACCCATCAAACCCTATGGGAAGTGATTCTTCTCCCTCGGAGACTGAACAAACCCAAGGGTTTGAGACAACCTGAATCCCTGAGGAAACTCAAGAAATCCATGAGAATGAGACCGAAGAGGTTAGCGAATATGGTAATCGGGAAATGATCTTAGAGAAGACGGTGATTAAAACTGATATAGCAAATTACAATGTGATCAAAACACTTCAAGCCATAGGATGGCAACCCATCCTAGATTAGGGTGGAACCGCCTTCCCCTCCATTGCTCTTGAAATGTATGCCAACATCACTGATACCAACTACGATTCCATGATCATCACCTTCAATTTTTTATGGCATTACCAAAAGCCTCAACTTGCAATTAGTATTTATGCTCATGCACCTACCAATGAACAATGCACTTAGCACCATACCTGAGATTTTCGAAGCCGAAAGCATTGCCATCACCCGAGTTCTTTGTGGAAAAAGAGTCCAGTGGAAGGACGAAAATTACCTTAGTGCCACCAAACTTCTACTGGTTTATCGAATTCGTCATAAGATCTTTGTGAAAAACGTCTATCCCCGATCCGGGAATAAGACTGAACTCACCCCTTACATGGTTACAGTCCTTCACCTTGTAGCCACTGGCTAAAGACTTTGCCTTCGTCTCACACCTTATTTGCTACATCCCAAATCCGAGGAAGGGTGCCCTACCTTTTCTGTGCTTGATGTGTATTGTTACCAAATTTTGGGGTATTCCTTTACCTCAACAGAAATTCGGCACTACTGCTCCACCATTCGGGACTGCAAATCTTCATAAGATGGGCTTACCAAGGATAATCGGTCAGAGACAGCGTCTTAGGGGGCAACCCAATGAGGTGCAACCACTAGCGCAATAGTGTCACATCCCAAACTTAAAGAAATTCACGTTGAACCCCTTATGTTTGAAATAGGACTCTCACCCCAAAATACATCAGGAATGGTAATCAATATAGAGCCAAACCATACAAATGTATAAAACTTAAATAAATTACCTTTACTGAAAATAATCAAAAAATAACTAAGTCTATTACATCCAAAACAACTAAGGAAAATCACAGCGGAAAAAAAAAAAAAAAAACATCCTATTCTCATGTTTAAATCAAATCCTATCCCTATACATCATATCTAACTAAGAAATAAGTAAATCCTACTACAAAATTCTAAGTGAAAATCACTCCACGCATTCATCCAATCCAGTCATTTCATTCTATACTTGTTGTTTGTCTTGTTCTCCGTTATCACTAAGTCCTCCATCTAAATTCCTTAAAATTGTTGCTCAAAGGCATCGACTACACTTAGCTCAGTAAACACAAAAATCAAACTGTATTTTTGATTGGAATAGGATCAAAGCCACTCTCCAATGATAATACATAGATTAAACAACAATAAATATGCAATAACATGATAAATATGCAATGTTTAAGTGAATGTGATGCATGTCCAGATTATTAATGAATGCAATTCATGCTCACGCAACAAATAATAAATAATCACCAATTGTGATTCATGCAAAACATATGCCTGTGCAATCATGCATGCTGTTCAGAATTCGAGTAATGTATGTCCCCCACTCGACCAATCAATTACTGAGCAAGATGTTGTAATGAACCATCCCCCTATACAGGGCCACTCTCAAGTAAGATATTCCATGTGCGCATCATAGTTTTAAGGGGCTTCGACCAAGAGGGCACAAGTCCCCCACTTATTTTCGGTCACGGGAATAAAACCAAGGTGTCAAAATTTGAACTAACCTCAATGAGCCATACACTAACCGAATGCGAACAGAATTTCACTCGGCATCTGTTACGTATAATACGCTATCGAGATGAAAATAAGATGGTATATTGGGGTAGCAAATCCCTCAACCTATGAAATCAGTCCATCCGGGACTTCCTCACCATATTATGAAATTAAAATCACAATAACACTCAGTTAGATCAGAACCTTCAACTGATGTAAAGATCTGATGGTATAGTAAAGCATATGACCAAAAATATGGTCAATAATGCAATTAGGTTATCTTGTGCACGTGTAGTGTTTGTGCATATTAACTAAGCATACATTATGTGTACAGTGGTGAAATAAATCTAAGTAATCAATATGAATGTATAAAACATGGTATATGCCTCATGGTAATCAAATCAAGTCAATTCATGAATATCATTTGATAAAATATTAATTAGTCAAATCACTCATCCAAACATGTTATAAAATCATCATAATCATGACATGATTAATCAAGAAATCAAATTAATACATACCAATCATCAAACAATTCTAATTTAGTTGCCAGGACAGTTTCGGCAGCCTAACCGACCCACCGATTATGTCCGGCAGGCTAAGCATACAAGGGCATAGACTGACCGGCAGGATAACCAGCACACCAGTTGACCACCGACAATCTAAACAGGGGCTCAATATAAATACTCAAATCACTAAGACTGACCGGCAGGCTAACCAGTACACCGGTTGGTCACCAGCAATCTAGGCAGAAGGTCCAAAACTAACACACAGAGTCAGAAGACTGACCGGCAGGCAAACTGGCACACTGGTTGGCCACCGATAGTCTAAACAGAAGTCCAAAAATTTAGACACGTCACACTTATGGCCACTGGTAGGCTAACCGGCACACCGATTGGCCACCGGCAAACTAGACAAGGCCTCACATTACATTTGAGAAATCTGACAGGCTAACTGGTACACCAGTTGGTCTGCTGGATGCCCTCTGGGTAAATCAATATAGGCTAACCAGCACACCGATTTGCCCAGAAACCTGCAAAACAGGACGAATTTTATATTTTGAGTTATTTTTAGCCAAAATATCCTTCTAACACGCGTATTAAAATCAAAATTCGAACCAAACCCAATCAAAATATCAATCAAAACAATAACTTACCCTCGCTTAGGATGATCATGCTTAAAAATCTTAAGTTTTAATTAAAAACAACTTGTTCTTCGATTTGAATTAACGTGCTATGTCATATTCAATGAATATGGCATCTCACCTAAATCCAAATAAAAAATAAAGAGTAATTGAATTACTTATCTTGGTGTTGCTCGTCAAAACTTCTTCTTCTTCTTCACCTTAGTTCAAGTTCGAAACTTGTTCTTCCTCAGCTCTAGCTCCAACAATTAACTTCTTACTTATGATTATGATATGACCGACCATAGTTGTATTTTTATAGTTTTTAATGAGTGTCCTAGTTAGTCTAGAAGTGTTCTTAGTTTAAGATTTTGTATCTACTCCCAACCCTTAGATTTTAGTTGGTTTAATCCTCACCAATGATTGGGAATTACTACTTCTAGTAAAACTCAATCATTGCCTTTCCTACTTTCCTAATTAGACTAGAATCTTTGTCTTTTAATCCTAGCCTTTAATTTAATTCACTTGTTCCTATGAAATCTTAGCCGTTGATTAAACTTTGAGATTTGATTGTGTGCGATGCACTCTAGTTACCTCTTGTACACCCACCAATCACAATGAGTCGAAGTTAACCAAATAGCTATTACTAAAAATTTTAAATTAGTCTCTAATGTTTTAACTAATTACACTTTAATCCCTATAACGAATTGGGTTATTACGGTCAAGGTTTAAATATGTTGCTTTTTTGGACCCCGACGACCAAAATCGAAGGGGAAATCGAGCCAATTCATTTTTCTCCCATGTCGGCGATATATTTATCGCCATTTTTTAGGAAAACAATTAATTAATATTTTACCTGATATCGGTGATATGTCGCGACATATGTCTACATATCGCTGATTAATTAGGGAAAAAATATATTTGTTTTTTCCTGATATCAGTGATATATCGGCGATATGTCGCGATATTTCGGCGATATGTCGCCACTTAACCAGAAAAATCCACACGTGTCAGTAGACACGTGTGGATATCGATTTAAAAGGGGAAATTTGGGAAAATGTCGATCAGTTCGATGGACATTTCCCCTCTTTCTCTATTTTTTCACCATGAATCAATTTCAGTTCAAATTTTTTGAAGTATCAACTAGATTTGTGTATAAAAACACTAATATAGCTTGGTTTGGAGAAGATTGAAGAGATTTGGAGAAGATGGGAGATTGAACAAGGAAGTCGATTCGTTGAAGGTAAAAAATTGTATTTTTTTAGTTTTGATGGCTTTAAACTACTCCATATTGCTTGTAAATAATATATATCATGTAACAACACCCGATCTATCAATGGGTGTCATTTGTTTTCTTGAAAAATATAAATAATATTTATTTCTAAAAATAAAAAAAAACAATTAAAAATTAAAAAAGTAAGTATTTTTTTTTATAGTTTTGATGGCTTTAGACTATTCTATATTGCTTGTAAATAATATATATCATGTAATGACACCCGATCTATCGATGGGTGTCATTTTTTTTTCGAAAAATATAAATAATATTTATTTTTTAAAATCGAAAAAAAATTAAAAATTAAAAAAGTATGTATTGATTTTAGTTTTGATGGCTTTAGACTATTCCATATTGCTTGTAAATAATATATATCATGTAACGACACCCGATCTATCAAAGGGTGTTGTCTTTTATTTTGAAAAATATAATTAATTACTATTTAATTTAAAAATATTAAAAAATACATTTAAATTTTTAAAAAATCTGTAAAAATTAAAAAAAGCATATTGAAAATTTAGAATAACTTCTTTTTGTATTACTAATGTTGTAATGCTTAAGCTAGATATAATGTGCATTAAAATCATTTTTTTAATAATTTTAAAATAAAAAAAATCTAAAAATTTATAAAAACATTTTGAAGAAGACATTATAAATGCTTTGCTATTGTTTTTATATTTGTTCTATGCGTTTTTGATATATTTTGCAGATTATTAGTATACTTTGTTACGCATAAAGTACAATGGCAAACAAAAGACAAGACATTGGTTGGAGTCGTGGAGTGCCGTAATTAAATGATAAACGCAAGTCGATTTGCAACTATTGTAGACAAGTGATAAAGAGTGGGGGTGTTTCAAGGTTGAAGCAGCATTTGGCTGGGGGGTACAAAAATGTTGCGGACTGTCC
>JAUPMG010287863.1:0-17791 GCA_031762675.1 Pachysandra terminalis | reverse complement strand
CCCTAATCCCGGTTACTTGTGAGATTAGTCTAATCAGCTAGGTTAACTTAGCTACTAATCCTAATTAATTCAGGGTCGAAGTTCAGGTCTTTACAGTTATCTCTGATAAACTGAGCTACGGAAGCTCCATTAGCTCTTCTCAGTGGGACAGTCAACCCATTTGGTGAAGTATTCTGTAGCTACCAAGATCCAAGAATGTCCTCTCCTACTCCTAGGATTAATAGGTCCAATCAAATCCAGGCCCCAAGTATGAAATGGCCATAGAGTAATGACTGAATACAATTCCTGAAAAGGTTTACGGGGAATGTAATCTTGGACTTGACACCTCACGCACTTCTTCACAAAATCAGTTGTGTCTGCTTCCTTTGTAGGCCAGTAATATCCCAAGTCTTGGAGTTGCTTGTACAATTTCTTCTTTCCTTGGTGAGGTGCAGATGTACCACCATGGACTTCTCAAATGACAATGAAGATTTCCTGAGTGCTGAGGCAACGCAGAGGGGTGTCATTGAAGCTCCTTCGATAGAGTTTTCCTTGTTCCATATAGAATCTGATGACTTTCCATTTGAGCTGAATAGCCTCCAACCGATCTTGAGGTAGAACCCGATCTCAAAGGTATCTGATATACGGTTCCCTCTAGTCATTGTGTTCATGAACAGGGAATGCTTCTGCAACATCAGGCGACTCTTGACATTTTGCACAGGAGAGTTGTAGTTTGGCAACCTCGAGTGCCATTGAAGGCGAATATATACCTGACCTTTGAAGTCTTCTGTACAAAAGAATAGAGTCTAGAAGTCCACAGGTGTTTTGGTGCATGGCTTGCAGTCTTTCCATCGCTTCCTTCGATCCAAGACATCTGAACAAAGCTCCACTGACCCCTTTATAATAAAGAACTTTACTTTGTTTGGCGAAGTTCATTAATATTTTGAGAGGGGTAGTAAGAGTATGATAAAGGAGATGGTCCAAGTCATAGGCAATCTGATACCTCTAGTCTGTCTCTGGGATGTGCTCCTCATCTTCTTGAGGAAGTTGAGTGGATGGAGTAAACCTACGAATGACCTCCAAAGTGGCTGTGTCAAGCTCCATGTGAAGTCTAGTTCCTAAATTGGCCAAAGGATAGCTTGTATAGCTATCCTATAAGGAACTAAGTCGAATTCCTTAACTACGAATTCTTCATTTATCTGAGAAACCACCAGAAATGAATCACCATATATCTGGATGCTCTGTACGTTCATCTGATGCGCCAATGTAAGACCAATCAACAAGGCTTCATATTCTGCTCTATTGTTGGTCCAAGGGAAATCAAGCTTGAAGGAAAAGAAAAACTGTTGACCAGTTGGAGAGACTAGTTCAATTCCGGCTCCACCGCCTTGCGAATTAAATGACCTATCAAATTTCATCTGTCATTCTTCCTCAGAAGCTACAGATACCTCAATTGTAATGTCATATTCTTCTTTATGGGTGAAGAAAGCCTCCAAAAGGTCAGAAACAGCTTGTCCTTTGATAACTTTTGGAGTTTCACATACGATTTCAAACTGAGCTAGTTGGAGTAGCTATTTGATATGTCTTCCAAAGAGAATGGGCTGAGATAGGAGAAACTTAACAGGATCACTCCGAGTGACTAGGTGAATGGAATGCGAATGTAGATAATGCTTCAACTTATTCACCATATGCACCAGAGCTAGACAAGACTTGTCTTTCCTGGAGTATCTGACCTTAGCCCTTGCAGAAGTCTACTAACATAGTAAATAGGTCTTTCAAGGCCTTGCACGTCCTCTTGAGCAAGTAGACCACCTATATCTTGGTCCGTGAAGGCGAGGTACAACCGAAGAGATTTTCCTCGAATGGGGGACATCATGGTGTGGGGATGAGCAAGCACTTGCTTAATTGCTTCAAAGGCTTGCCAAT
Source organism: Pachysandra terminalis (assembly GCA_031762675.1). Taxonomy (NCBI): domain Eukaryota; kingdom Viridiplantae; phylum Streptophyta; class Magnoliopsida; order Buxales; family Buxaceae; genus Pachysandra; species Pachysandra terminalis. The sequence goes on along the minus strand of JAUPMG010287863.1, from coordinate 15,886 downwards.
GCTCCTCCTTCCATGCGAAAGGAGCATTCTTCTTCAATAAAGGCATAAGTGGGATGAGGTACGTTGAAAGTCCAAGAATGAACCTCTGGATGTAAGAGACTCGCCCAAGAAATGATTTTAGCTCCATCTGAGTTCGAGGAGAAGCTAATTCAATTACAGCCCTAACCTTCGTAGGGTCAAGATCAATACCATGCTTATGATTATAAACCCAAGGAACTTGTCAGATGAAACCTCGAAGGCACACTTCGCTGGGTTCATCTTGAGTTTATACATCCGACATCTTTGGAATACCTTTTCCATTATATCAAGATGGTCTTCCCACTTTGCTGATTTAATAACCAAATCATCAACATAATCCTTAACTTCCCCATAAGCATGTCATAGAAAATAGCAGTCATGGCCCTTTGGTAAGTAGCACCCGCATTTTTTAGACCAAAAGGCATGACTATATAGTAGAAGTTGTCCAAAGGGATTCTGAAAGTAGTTTTTTCAGCATCCCTTGGGTCCATATGGATTTGGTTATAACCTACAAAACCATCCATAAATGAAAACATTTCATTCCCTACAGCAGCATCAATAAGGCTATCCACCTTAAGCAAAAGAAAATCATCCTTAGGATAAGCTTTATTTAAGTCCTTAAAGTCTATACAACATCTAATTTTTCCTTTCTTCTTTTTTACAGGGACGACATTAAACAACCGGGCAGGATGTTGGATGGGCTTGATAAAGCCCGCTTGCAACAGCTTCTCGATCTCAACCTTGATCTATAACTTGATATCTGGCCTAAAGGACCTTGCTGCTTGCTTAATGGGATGCACTTCAAGGGGAAGATGTAATCTATGAGTTACAAGCCCGGGATCAAGACCGAGCATCTCTTCATAGCTCCATGCAAAAACAACTTTGTACTGGGTGAGCAATGCTATGAAGGCCTTCTTCTGCTCTGGATCGAGATGGGAAGAGATTTGTACATGCTTGTTGACACTTGGTTCTTCCCCCAGGTCAACTATACACAGTTCTTCTTGAACAGTTTGAACACCATCTTGTAGGTGTGCTGGGGCTTCTTCAAGTTTGGATTCGAGAGCTACCGCCAATTCATCACTAGGGGGACACTACAGGATGTCAGTGGATGGAGCCCCCTATGGCTATCACAATCTGTAGACAGATCTTCCATAAGGAAGATCCATTCTAATACATCAGACATTCAAAGGCCATCGGTCTTTGGAAGAGGATGGTACTGAAGGATCAGTGGGTTCAAGTGTGGCCCACAAAGGCAAGAGAGTTCCTTGTGGCTTGGCTATATGCCATTCTCCCTCCGGGGGTGAATCCATCATAGTGTGTTGCTTCAGCAAAGTGGGTTTCTGACTCATCAAAGGGATAGGGCTCTACTACAACTCAGACAACCTTTCCATTCCAAATACCTCTCAAACATTGATGGTATGAGGAGGGGACCGCCTTCGCTCGGTGTATCCATGGTCTTCCCAACAACACATGGAATGCTGCTCTATTATCAATGACATGACACAAAGCTAGAAATTTGAAGGGTCCTACCCGGATGTTGAGTGTAACATACCCCAAAATCTGCTACCACTCGGTATCGAATCCTAGAATCCAGATTTGATTGAGGACAATGCATTCCTTCGAGACTTCGATTGCTTCCAAAATTTTGAGAGGGATGAGGTTCACAGTGGAACCATTGTCAACAAGTGCCCTTCGAACATCTACATCCTTCAAAGTGACATTTAAGTAGAGTGGCTTGTTATGGTCCTATGAAGATGCCATCATCTTTTCCTCCATGAAGGTGATAGATGTCTTGCTTAGTCGAGGGGATAATATATAAAGGCTTCTTGATTGTAGCACTAGTAATGATGCTTCTCAATAATGGCTAGGAACGCTCGAGTGGCCTCGTTCCTTATATCCGGATCGAACTACATATCTTCAAAGAACATCTAAAATCTGGTGGTGGTACACACAGTTTCACTTGACTTGGGGTCCAACTCACATCCAACATGCACATGGGTAGAAAACATGCGCACAACCTCTCTTGATGTTGAGGAAGAGGATCAGTATATACCTTCGCTTCTGGGATATCGATGTCTCCAGCAGCCAACCTAGCATGAAATACCTTCCTCAAGGCCCAACAATCAAAAGTAGCATGCCGAGTATTGCGATAGAACTTGCAATAACGCGGGGACTTCTTGTCTGCTTCTGAGGGCTCTCATTCAACAGGTGGTAGCGAGACACGAACATCTTTGATCCATTTCTGTAATAAGGAATCAATCTGAGCGGGAGAGAAGGTTACATCGGGAGGTGGTGTGCTCTTCTCTCGACTGTTGGTGTTGTTGTTGTTGCTGCTGCTAGGCCGGCCTTTCTTCTTTGGAATGGACTCTTTCTCCTTCTCCATAGTGACAACAAGAGTGCACTTTCTCTCTCCTTTCTTCTCAGAAATAGCAACATTAGCATTCATCCTCTTGGTATATTCATACAACTTGGTGAAGCTTTTGATTTCATGATTCTCCAAGTGTACACAGTAAATGAGAAGCATACCATTGATGCAGATTCTAACAAATCTCTCTTCAGAAGCCGCCTCAGTGCAAGTGATCACAAGATCTCTTAAATGCTTGACATAATCTACCACATCTTCATCTGGCCTTTGTCTTTCACGGCTAAGGTCGATGATGGTGACCTTCTCCTCCGTGATGAAGAACTTGCAATGAAGTAGAGCAACAATGTCTACCCAAGTATGAGTTGAGCCATGTTCCAACCTGTTGTACCACGTGTATGCTGGCTCAGAGAGTGACTTTGAAAACTCACGTAGAGGGAGCTCCTTGTTACCAACATAAACCCACAGAGCTTCAATGAAGCGAATCATATGCTTCCTGACGTTCCCATTTTGCCCTAAAAACTGTGGAAAGACAGGAGCCTCGTAGTCCTTAGGATACGACTTGCTGAGGAGTGCCTCCGGATACAGGGGACATAAATCACTCCAAATCCAGTCTGTATCCTCTTACTGGGATTTCGGAAGAAGAGCTTACACATCAGTAATGGAAACAAAGTCAGTTTTGGAAGCAAATTAAGGCATGGGTGTATATGGAGGAGGATTTACTGTCGGAGAAGTTTTTGGGATGGCATTTGGTGGAGGTTTAGGACCAGGCTCGTTAGAGAGAGCATCTAACTGAGCCTGTAGGATCTGGATGGCCGCATTGCTAAACTTAGCCGTCATACTAGGATCTTCTGGGGAAACAGGTTCTTGAGGAGGATTCTATTCTGGAATTTCTTCCACAAAAGTGGCAGTAGTGGACGGATCCATGAACCAGAAAGGTAAAGACAGCAACAAACAGATATAAGTTGAAAGGAACCACTACAAGCTTCCCCAGTGAAGTCGCCAAATGGTGATGCAGGTTTTGTAATGGACAATATATTAAAAAGATATTTGATAGATAATATAATGAACAAATACAACCACCCTTCTAAAGAAATAAGTTCAGGGAGCTTGTCTCAAGATACCCTAAACCGTCACACAGTCATTCTATCCAGAGCGTTCCTTCTCAAATATGATATGTGAATAAGACAAAGAGAAGACACAAGAGAAAGAAACATTAAACTATCTAATAAGTCAGTTAGAACGCATATCTCAGAGCAAGAGAACCTCAATAATTCGAGTGACTCGAAGTCTATAGTATGTATTAATAAATACACTGACTTTCATTTTTCTCCTTCAATGCCTTTACTCACTGTTGTCTTCTACCTCTAAATTTTCAGATTTTCAGAGATTCTCCATATTGCCTTTAATGGAGGATACGTTCTGCTATTTATAGGGAATTTAGCTTCTCAAATTAGAACAAATGTCAATCAGTAAAGTGTTCACAGAGGTGCTTTTAAATATCCCCATGCATTAAAACATATCCTAAATGCCACGTGTCTTTAAACACGCCTAAGTTATTTCCAGAAAGTAGGATGAGTCACTCAAACTTTAAAACTTGCTCTGTGATAGGTTGCTTTACATCTAGAAGAACACGGATTGAATGACACGTATTGCATGCATACAAATCTAAAGGCAACGTTTCCATTCTTGCCGCCATTCCAGATAAGACAAAACGCCCTTTAGATAAGTTAGACAGTAGATATTATAAGTAGCTGAGGTTTTATCACGTGCTGTTCATTCTGAGGAATCTATCTCAATTAATTTTAAAGTAAAGAAGTCACTTAAATGTCATAACTACCTTTCTGGACTTCGTATATCTCGAGGGAACTCCCTTTGGCAGCTATTTTCCTTCAAAGGAAGCTAAAATAACTCTATATTTATAAGGTGACCAGAATATTCTCGAGTTACCTATATAGAGAACTCGAATTTGTGTTTCTCAGCAGGGAACTTGTTTTCATGGCCAATAGTCCGTGTAAAGAGGAGATTATCTTGGAGTCCTTCAAGGTTTATAGCTCTAGTAACCAATCCGAGTGCCATCAACTTTAATGAAATTAGAAGTAAATATTTTCCCCTGCAAACTCCTTTAAAGTAAAGTGGGAGAGTCTCTCAAAGTATGTAGGAAACCATCTTCAGGAACTATTTCCTGAAGATAATGTGAATTTGACTTTTGAAGCTCTTTCCACTAGGGGTTCGCTTTAGAAGTCAAACTATTTCATCCAAAATATTATTCGAAGTCAATTCCTAAGGATGAATAAGAGTAACTTCAAACTCTACTTTATAATTTGAATGCGGTTAAGAATGCATTCGAGGGTGGTAACCCAAATCCTTGTCCTTCGAAGGGGACAAAATCCTTATTCTTTTTAAGGGTGACTAACCTTTGACGATTTGACCATCTTGAGGTGGTTGGCCAACAAGTTCACCATCTAGAAGTGCTTAGCCTTCGAGTTCACTTTAGTATGAGGAAATATACCTTCTTCAAGTTACCATCTGGAGGTAGTTAGCCTTTGAATTCACCATCTGGAGGTGGTTGGCCTTCGAATTCACCATCTAGTGGTGGTTGGCCTTCGAATTCACCATCTGGAGGTGATTGAACTTCGATTTGAACCTCAGTATGAGGAAGTATACCTCTTTCGCAGTTCTTTCAAAAAATAGTATAATAAATGGTCATTCGAAGTCAATGCATAGGATCTGAGGGAGACTTTTGAGTTTAAAGGCATAAAAAGTTCCCTCGAAGATCTCTTTTCAAGGGAATTACTTTTGAAACATGAAATAAGGAAATAAAATCATTCAAAGTCTCTTCTTGGGAATGAATAGATGTGACTTAGAGTTATATTTGAAATTTCATATGTTTGAGAAGTCCATTAGGGGTAGTAAACCCCTGTATCTGTCCTTTGAAAATGATAATGTCCTTTAGAAGGAATGGAGAAATCTCTATTCCTTTGGTCATTCCGAGGATAGTGTTTTGTTTCATAAGGAATGTAAATCCTTATTCCTTTGATCACTCTGAAGGCAGTTAGTCCGTGTCTGTGAGGGTTTGGACAAGTGGTGTTCACCCATAAGTTGCTTTTCAAAAAAAGGTTGCTTCTCCAAGAAGCTTTCCTTTTTGGTGATAAGGACAGTCATACATCTCTAAGTCATTTCAAATATCACATTTTTACCAAATGGTCTAATCGACATACAGATGCTATTGACAGCTGGCACGTGAAAAGCGGTTGTATAGCTGGTAACAGCTTTTTTGAATGATTCAGTGTATGCGGCAATACCCAGTAAACATATACGCGTGTGCTCTAGATAACGCCACATGTTTAGTGGGATTAATTAGACCATCTGATCACCAATACTAGCGTTCTTGCGTTCAAGTCATAAATTAACAAATTGAAACAAAATCCTTTTGCCAAATATTTCATCAAGATCATTAGCAAAAAAAAAAAAAAAAAATTCTTCAAGAATGCTTATTGCGTTCCATCGTCGATGATAGAAAATTCTCAGCTGATGATGTAGGAGATATCCTTGAATCCCTCTGGATATTCTGAGATAAAAAATAAATCCAACCAAGACCAGAAGAATTTTTCTCTTCCTTTGCCAACATAACCAAGACAGAGAAATCGTTCTTCACAAAAAACCTTGGAATCTCCAGGGTTTTCCCTTGGCACTTAAACAATGGGAACCAAAAACATTGTTTCAAGGATCAGATCGATCGAACGATCGGTGCCAGGATCAGCCAGGACTGGTCCTATCCTAAGCCACGATATTGTTGGTCAGTAAAATGGTCGATAATCGGCATTTAAGCGCGATGAGGCCGATTGAGCTGATAATAGGTTGATTTTAGCCAAATTTGAAGTGGATAAGATCTTCTAGGCCTAGAGTGTTCCAACCGTTCACCTACACCAAAACATTGGCCGTACAGACGGCGCTATGTCCAATCCAACAAGCAAAATGAAAGAAAAGAAGATGAAGACACGATTTACATGGTTCGGAAAAAGTGCCTACATCCATGGGTGGCCCTTTGGGCGTTTTTCCTTCTCATTAAAATGTAAAGCTTTACATGATGAAATGTTACAAGATATGAGAATAGGATAGGAGACAAGAACAAAAGAAAACTTTCCTCCCTCTTCTTTATCTTCCACCATGGTGAGAGAGCCTCCTTTGTGTGCCTCTACCCCTCTTTTTCCTCCTCCATTTTCTCCTTTTTTGCTGAGAAAGAATCCCTCCTTCTTATTCCCCTCTGACTTGACAAGAATCCTCTTTTCTCTCTTATACCAAAAAAGTAAACCTTGATAAGACCCCCCCCCCCCCCAAAACTCTCTTGTGTCCCCTTCTCTTCTGAAAAGGAAATCAGCCTTGGTGAGAGTCCCAAAATCCTTTCTCTTTAAAGACTTTACATGACATCCTCTTGTCACATCATAATAAAGAAACTAGATATTGATCAACAAGTACAAGGTGTTGTGAACAGTGTCTTGAAACAGTGTTGTGAACAGTGCCACGAGGTTGGCATGAACAGTGTCTTGAAGTTGTCATGAATAGTGTCCCGAGGTTAAAGTGGACAGTGTTCACAAACCTTAAATTGGTCAAAAATGCACTATGATATGTTACCAATAAAGGGGTGTCATGTGTGTGTTACCAATGATATGGTGCCACATCTATGCATACAAATCAGGGGTCATCATTAGCCCCTTACGCAAATGACGCTCAAAAGGGGGGGATAAGCGCACTCTGATGATGACAACAAGTAAAGGAACACTAAATACATGAAATTTACATTCCTATATATGGAGTCCGATGTGTCGGGGCATTGTATTCGAAGCGTGATAAACACAAGCCAATGCACATGACTGCCTATAAATTAGCCATCTCGGGATGGCATACCCGCTGAAGAATATAATAAGCAAAGAATTTGCCATCTTGGGGTGGCAAGCCCGCTAAGAATACGATCAATGAATTGACCATCTCAAGGTGGTTAGCCCGATGCAAAAATATAATGCATCACAAATAAGACGTCTCAGTGTGGCAAGCCCGTTGAGAATATGATAAGTGAATTGACCATCTCAGGGTGGTTAGCCCGATGCAACAATATAATGAACGATGAATAAGCCATCTCGGGGTGGCAAGTCTGATGAGAAACATAATATAACAAATTCGCCATCTTAGGGTGGCAAGCCCGTTGAGAAAATGACAAGTGAATTGACCATCTCAGGGTGGTTAGCCCAATGCAAAAATATAATGAACGACGAATAAGCCATCTCAGGGTGGCAAGCCTGATGAGATACATAATATAGCGAATTCGCCATCTTAAGGTGGCAAGCTCGCTGAGAAAATGATAAGTGATAAATTGGCCATATTGGGTTGGCAAGCCCGATAATAGATAATAGACAACGAATTCACCATCTTGGGGTGGTTTAGGCCCATTCGGCACCATCTAAGGGTTGTCAGCCCGATGGTATGGGTCGAAATGGCCCTATTTATTTTGAGGCTTTCCCATTTCATTCTTCCTAGCTTTCCTTCTGATAAGATTCATAAGAAAGTTTTTCCATTGGCCATTAAGTTAGCTCAGGGTTTCGAAGTTCCCTTAGCTCCTTTTTTCCTTGGTAATTTGTATGAGAGTATTAATATTTTTGTTGATGATCAAGCTCAGTCTAGAAGTGCTTGAGTGCCGGCTCCAGTTGAAATTTCTCCAAACACTGTGATTTTGGATACCAGTGTTTCGAATGCCCGCTCTGTTTTCTGAGATGATCATCATCCAAACCGAAATGTCAACCTAATGGATGTTCTGGATAGAGAGAATGAGTTTTTATACATACCGTATCTTTGAAGGATCGGTTTTACTGATTATTCAGTTCTTGCTGATGACAAAGATTCTTTTATTCCGATTACAGATTTTCATCTTCAGTCAAAATTCTTCAAAATTTACTTGATAACCATCCATTATTGTTATGTCCTCAGAATGGTTGAAGGTAACTTCGCAAGTGCCTTCCATTACAATCCTCACAGAGAATTGAGGCAATTTGGCCTAAATCAGACTGTGCCCAAGATAATTCCCACCGCGGTTCCTTTTCCTCGAGATGCAAGCAAGTGATTTGTTATCTCAAAAGCTTTAGAATGCAGCTGGGCTTTCGAAAATGTTATTATAGCAGCTTCTTCGAGATTGGCAGGATCGTCTAAGGCTTGGACTGAATTTTGGCAGCTTCTATTATTTGAATTTGACCAATTCCCGAAGGCTGAAGCCGTTTCATTAGATCAAAAATAATCCTTCGAAATAGAAGACTTAAATCATTTTCAAAGAAAAGTAATACAAGTGCTCCTTCAAAAGGTATCTCCATTCCTTCTCCTTATATTTTTCATCCTGATTCTTCTATCCGAGAATTGGCTTCGAGTTCTCACGAAAATGTTTCTCGAGATGGAGAAGAAATCGAGAAGCCAGCTCGATCTTCAAAACAAAAATCTTCTGGTGAGAAGACTTCATCTCTAGTTGCTTCCCCTTTGAAGATCTCAAGCAATCCTACTTCGAATGATAGAGCTTCATTTTCTTTTGATAAAGTTTCTCAGAAGATGCCACAAATTGTAAGTGATAAAGTGTGTAACACTTATACTTTTGGACCTATTACTGCTATTTCTTAGTCTTAGAGTTATGTTAATGTGAATGAATTAATGCAATTTTACTGTTTTGTAGGTCTGACAAAGATGAGGAGAAAGTGGGCTTAAACCAGGCCACTAAAACTTCAAATTGGATCAAGCTTCAAGGCTCGTAATAGGAGATGATTAATGCCCAATTCCAAGCCCAATTACACCTTGAAGCCCATAGAGGAAACCCACGGTGGAAGCCCAAGTGAATCCCCAAACATCAAGTCCAAGTGCTGCCCAGAAGGAAGCCAAGTTTTACAGAGTTGATCGATCGCAGTGGGATCGATCGTACTACGATTGAGCGCAGAACTACGATCGAGCGCAGGGGTCGGTGCGATCGAGTGCACACGTACAGTAACAGTTACGTGTTTGTTTAGAAGTTTAAGTTCGATTGTGATTTGTATTCCGTGTCTTTTGGATAATTATTAGATTAGGAAGTGTGTATTATAAGACTATTAGTGGGTCGTGGAGATTATTATGAATTGATTAAGAGTTTGAATCGGATTAGAATTCGAGTTTATCGTGTGTTCTTTGTGTTCATTGTGTGTTCTTCGCGTTCTTACCATGTTCGTTGCTGGGGTGTATGCGGACCATGGAGATGAACAAATACATCACTGTTGAAGATCAATCAACCATGAGCAGCTAAACCCCTTTGTGGAGTATTGATGTAAACTCTACCTTTTTAATTATGGTTTAATTTCATGGGTTCTTAGGCTTTTTAATTCACCGTTTGTTGATTTCATGATTAAGAAGATTTTTAGAGTCAAAATTTAATGTTTAATAATCAAGTCTAATAGAATGATTGGCCATTAGCTTTGTTAGGATTGAACCCAAAGTATTCCTATTTTCTATGATTATAGGAATACTAATTATGCAATAGTGCCTAATGACATAATGAATATGATAGGATTTGATAGGCCATGCCTAGGGAAGATGGGTTGTACTACAAGTAGCTTAGTTAGTGTAGGTAGACAGGTCGTGCCAACCGAAGATGTGTTATACTTATCCCATATGATAGTGTAAATCATGCCTAAGAATTTGATAGCTTATGCCTAGAGAAATTGAAAGATAGGCTATGCGTATTCTTAGCATGATACCTTTTTGGGATATTGTGTGTGCTTGTAGCCACACAAATATGTTTTCAAACAGTGAATTAATGCCTAGGAATTCATGAGATTACCATAGTAAAAGGGTTAGAGGGATCATCAATACTCTACCGTTTTCTCTTATTGATTTAATCCCTCACTTGAGTTTAATTAGTTACTTTGATTTTTAGAAATAGATCATAAAATTTCCTTTTCTTTGTCTAATTAATTTACTTACATTTTAATCTGATAAATTAGCAAACTAAACCCATTCAGTCCTTGAGGTTCGACACCCTCGAATAGCCCTATCCTACAAGGATTCGTCCTATTGCGAGTGGTTAATATAATTCACACATCGGTAAGTATAAAATATATAACTTCCTTTCTGATTTCCTTTGATTTTGTTGGCTTGTGAATAATAATTTGTCAATACCACAAGGTTATTCGAAAGAAGAAACCACCTCATGTTCCTCTTCCTGCAGTGTTGCCTAAAGGAAAAGGCACCTCTTTTTCTAAATCATCCTCACCAGGTAATTCTCAAAAATTTTATTTCGAATCTTCTACATTTCGAACACCCATACTCATTGTTATGATTTTCAGCCAAACTTGAGAAAGGCAAGAAGAGAGAAGAACTTGTGAGTGTAAGAACGAAACTTCTTTAGAATGCTGAAGTAGCAAAGCATTATTCAAAAGGAAGTGCTTTAACTTTGGTAATAAACTCTTTCGAGATTTTTTTTATATGATTCTAAAGTGCAATTGTTTCCAGGAACTTGCCAAGACACATCAAGATGTTCCTTAGGAAGTTGTTAACAAACATACTCTTGCCTATCTTGGACAACGTAAGCTTAACCTCAAAATGGTTGTAACCAAGCTACGGGTTGAAAATGGGTTAGATAACATTGGTCTTCCTCATACAAGGAACATACCATATGATTCCTTATTGAATGAATTGGCTATTCATAATGCTAAGAAGGATATGACTAAGAAAACCCAGGCTGAAGAACAATCGTTAGTTCAAAAGCAAATGCCAATTCAGGAGCCTAAAAACAATGTCAGTTCAAGATAGAGTGGAACCTTCAAAATCTTCAGTTGGGGTTTCAGATTCTGAAGAAAGTGGTGACGAGGAGGATTCAAACAGAGGAGGAAGGATCAGATGAAGAACAAGAAGAAGGAGAAGAAGAGAGTGGAGAAGAGGGAATAGATAAAGAAGAAAAAAAGGACGAAGAGCATCATATTTCTGATGATACTCAAGTTGAAGAGGAAAAACAACATGTTCTTGAGGATATTCAAATTCACGAGGAACAATTTGAAGAGGAAATACAACAAGTTCCTGAGGATGCTCAAACTCATAAGGAACAAGAACATGAGCAAATGTTACCTCTGGTTTCGAAGTCTCTTCCAATAGCCCCCTCTTCTTCATCTATTACCGTGATTTCTGTTGTTGTTTTTTCCCACTATTCCATTCTTGTTATAGATGTTGACAGTGATCAGCTTCCTCTCACTCACGACATTAATTTGGATGGTTCGAGTACTGTTGATTCGACCATTGTTATATCAGATATTGAAGGTCCTATTGAGAATTTGAAGGCGAAGACTTCAGGTGCTATTGATTCGAAGATCACAGTATCTTCTGATGTGTCCCCTTTTGGACTTTCTTCTCCTGGCGAAACTTTTACAGTTAAACTCATGTCTTCGTTTTCTAAGTTGCCTTTAGTTTCTACGGCCATAGTGACTTGTTCAGGGATTTCAGCTTTCCCTATCTACACTGCTTCAGCTTCTACTTCAACTGTTGTTACTACTGCAAGTAAATCAAATGTTGAAGCTTCTTCTTCTCCTGGTTCTTCCAAAATCAATCTTCGAAAAAGAAAGAGATCTGAGTTTGCCTCTACTCAGATTATTTTATATGAAGGTACATATATGATTTTTTTTTCATGTCTGTCTGAGTGGACGGATGCCATTTTTGAAGCATTTGGAGATAAACTGACATAATTCGAGTGCTTTCCTCATTCATAAAAAGTACAGGATACCAAGAATTGTGTACTCTGCTTGAAAAAATGTCAGACAAGACTTTTTGCTCCCTGTATTTGGAAGATCTCGAGAATTGGAAGGCCCTTCTCTCGAGTTGAAAATCTGGGTTTGAATATTGAATGGTTGAAAGTTCATTTCACCAATTTGGAGAAGACTCTTTCTTGTTTTCAAGAGAGAACACAACTCGAAATCCAAAAGAATTAGACTCTTGAGCAACAAACTGCTAGTTCTCAAGAATTAGAGGAGAAGAAGAAAGAGATGGCTATTATCAGAAAATCTCTTAAGGATAAAGAGAAGAAAGTTGAAGGACTCGAACAATATGTTCAATTTTTAAAGACAGAAACAGAAAATAGGTCCAAGAAAATTTCTGAAGTGTCGAATATAATTGTAACATCACATATCTTTCCAAAGGAAATGTACTCTCAAGATTGATATCAATGAAAATTTTCCTTTCATACATGATTTTACTTTACAATTTTCTTTCAGAAATAATAACGCTTTAGCCATTTTCCGTTGACTAACTTTTCCTGTACATTTCTTCAAGTAAAACAACTTTGTAACATCCTGAAGGATAAGCTTCAATGATTTCGAAAGGTCCATCCCACCTTTGTGCAAATTTAGGTTTAATAGTATTGCTCATCTCATAAAATGAGGCTCGAAATACTAATTTGCCTACGTGAAATTCTCTTGGAGACACTTTCTTTTGATAAGCTCTCGAAATCACTTGATGGTACTGTAAGTTATTTGCCAGTGCTTGCTACCTTTTCTTAATCAAGTCATTTATTTGTTGCATTTGAATTGCAACCAGGTCATGAGTCTCCCAATCTAGTTCAGCAGCTTAGAGTATTCTAGCTGAAGATATTTATAATTCAACAGGTAGAATTGCTTCCATTCCATATAATAATGAAAAGGGAGTTTCCTTTGTAGCTCGATGTTTAGATACTCGATATGCCCATAACACATCAAATAAGTGTTCATGCCATTGAGTAGGATGATCATAAGTTAACTTACTTAACAGTCTGATCAAAGTCTTGTTTGTAGCTTCTGCTTGTGCATTGCCTTGAGGATAATGCCGTGTAGACTTGTTGTGAATAATATTATGCCTTGCAAACATTTCGAACTGGGCGATTTAAGAATGAGGAACTGTTATCAGTAATGATCCTTTGAGGCGCATATTCCTTAATAAACTGAGATACAACAGCTCTCGTTGCCTTCTTGAGAGCAATTGCTTCTACCCATTTCGTGAAATATTCAGTGGCCACCAAGATCCATGCGTGTCCTCTTATACTGTGAGGATTGATTGGGCCAATCAAATCCAGCCCCCAAGTATGGAAGGGATATAGAATGATGATAGATTGCATACTTTGAGGATGTTGTCTTCGAATATTTCCTTGTATTTCACATCTCGAACATTTCTTGGCATATTCGAACGCATCCTCCTTCATAGAAGGCCAATAATATCCCATATCTCGAACTTGCTTGTCAGTTTTCTTTTTCCTTGATGTGCTCCACATTCTCCTGAATGTACTTCTCGAAGTACAATTGCTACTTCTTGTGGATCAAGACATCTGAGTAACTTATCATCTACATCTATTTGAAATAAATGACCTTCATGAAAATGAAAACACACAGCTCTTCTTCAAATTTTATGAGCTTCATATGCATTGTTAGGCAGAAAACCATCCCTCAAAAATTGAATGAAGGGTCTTCTCCAATCTTCTTCTTCTTCGAAGACAGGACATACCACCACGATGTCAGGGATACTTTGGCAACCAATGCAGCTTTTTGGTAAATTTGAAGAATCCAAAGACATAGTAGACAAGTAAACTCCAAATCCTTGCAATCTTCTATACAAAGGAAAGGAATCCGGAATTCTACAGGTTTTCTCATGCATATCGTTGAGAATATGGTACGCTTCATTTCCAACACATCGAAGCAATACCCCATTCGAAGCCTTGAAATATGGAATGTGACAAACTTCAACAAAATTTGCTAATTTTCGAATAGGTATTTCGAAAAATTGTAATTGAATGTTTGAGTTGGTGTAAGATAGCATGCCTCCAACCACTTGCGTGGATATCTTCTTGTTCAATTTCAGGGTTCATGGTTGCTGGTAGAATCTTTCGAATGACTTCGATTTGTTGAGAATCTTCATTCAAATTCAACCTAATCCCAAAATTGGCAACGTATCTGCTTGGTCGTTTTTGGCTCTTGAAATATGCATTAAAGTACATTCAACAATTTTACACATTAATTCCTAGATTGTTGTTCTATATAAAACCAACTCCTGTTCCTTAATAACAAAGTCCCCATTAATTCGTGAAATGATGACTTTCGAATCTTCAAATTCTTTTAGTTTTTTCATACCCAATTGTTTAGCCATAATCAACCCAATAAGTAGAGCTTCATATTCTTCTCTATTATTGGAACACATGAAATCCAACCTGAAGGGGTAATACAAATGTTACCCATCATTTGTAGTGAATTCAATTCCAGCTCCTCCTCCACTCGAATTTGATGATCCATCGAATTTCATCTACCATTCTTGATCTTCCACAAAAGAAATTTCAAATTCAGGTAATTCATCATCTTGCACTTTCGAGAAAGCAGCAAGCAAATCAGCTACTGCCTGCACTTTGATACCTTTGGGTGTTTCACATATAATGTCGAATTCTGATAATTGTAACACGACTTTGTATATCTTCCAAGTAATATAAGATGAGACAACAAATATCTAAAAGGATTCGAGCGAATAACCAGAATTGTTGGACATGCTAGAAAGTAATGTCTCAACTTTCGAGTCACATGATATAAGGCAAGTCAAAATTTATCCACTTGCGAATACTTTACTTCTGTTCCTCGCAAGAGTTTGCTAATATAGTATACAGGCTTCTTAGTTCCTTGATCATCTTCGTGAGCTAATAATCATCGAATAGCATCATCTGAAGTAGCAAAATACATTTGAAGTGGCTTTCTAGAATTGGTGCAACCACGGTGTAAGGATGTTTCAAAAAATTCTTGATATTATCAATGGCTTGCTGACATTCTAGAGTCCATATGAATTCTGCTCCTTTTCGAAGTAGCACCAAGAAAGGAGATATATACACTAAAAGGCCTGAAACGAACCATCAAATACATGAAACTCTCCCAAGAAAAGATTTCTATTGCTTCTGATTCATAGGGGGGAGTCATTTCGAGAATTGCTTTTGACTTGGTGGGATCTGAGTCAATTCCTTGTCTGTGAACAACAAAATCGATAAATTTCCCAGCAGTAACCCCGAAAGCGCACTTAGCAAGGTTCATTCTGTACTTATAACTTCTGCAACGTTCGAGCACCCTCTGCAGTACTTCGAGATGTTAAGAACGTTCCTTAGATTTCACAACACATAATCTTCCACTTCTTTATGCATCATATCATGGAAGATACCATTCTATAACGTCCCGAATCCGATAGACCCGATATGGTCCATCAAGGACTAGAGACATCACCTTCACTTCCTCAAAAGGAAAGTGGTGGATCACAATAATAATGGGATTATCCCAAATTAAGTGTTTAAGGGAAAACTAAACATATCATTTATTACAGAGTTCAGTGGAAAAGAAGTGAAATACATTCTAGGTTAGAAATCAGGTTAATTAAACATAAATGTAAAGAATATTACATATATAACTTGAATTCAAAAGACTAAGACTTATATAAAGATAAACGATTACAATTTATAAAGATACGAAA
>JAUPMG010287853.1:1509-17791 GCA_031762675.1 Pachysandra terminalis | reverse complement strand
TCTCTGTTCATTGCAGGCTCTTTGCATTGGTCAGCCATCTCCTTCTTCACACCCTCGGGAAACCTACGGCCATAAGGAATTCTGTGGAGCATAGCATCCTTGGAGATTCGTTGCCTCTCTTTTCTGCTCTCTCTGACTGCTTGTTTTATTCTCTGCCTCATGTCCTTAAAGCGCTTTGTTACCACTCGGTTGTTCGTCAACTCCTTGGTTGAACCCAAAGAAGTATCAGTTATTTGACGCATTTCTTGGTCTATCATGCCACGGGCATTCTCAACAGCAGTCAATGGCATAGATTGTGCATCGATTTCCTCTGAAGATTGAAATGCTGGCAGCAACTCCGGTGCAGAATTTTCAGACTGCAATTGTCCTTTTGTAAAGGACCCAATTTCTTTGTGCTTGTCTTTGAATTTTCTAGACCTAAAACTTCTTCCACGTGAAGAATTGGCTACGGGGAAAGACATTGACTTAGTCAAACATATCTTTGCATTAGATACATCCCGGGCATGGAAGTGATTAACCAGAGTAGAGTCTGGGTCTGGAAGTATCTTTGGGATTTTATCCTTGTCGACGTTAAATATCTCAAGAACATCTAGGAGCATCTTTGACTGGTGGAATGAACCGTTAAGCTCCTTAGAGTCCTTGGACTTCTGCTTTAGCAAAGCTTTCCTCTCTTTCTCCAACTTTTCCGGAGGAAATGAATGATTCTTATGTAGCTGACTCCCAAGCTCATCAAGCTGATTCTGCCCCGAGTAGTTCACAGTATTAATGCAGGCAACCGGCTCCTCAATATCCTTTGATGGATGTGGTTCCAAAGTGCTGGTGGCTAAATGGCTAGCATTCCTCAGAGATAGATCAACACTTTGACTCTTTCCCTTCCAGCTTTTTCCGCCAAGAAATTTATGATTTGTAAGTTCTAGATGATGGATGGAATCAGTTCGTAGCAACCGTGATCGTGGACGATGGGCTGATACTTGGAGTTTGCGATCAATTTCTTTGGACATCTCATCAGAAATTAGAGTTTTCATGCGGCTTTTAGCAAACTTTTTGTAGGTTGCACTGCTTTCCATCATACTTTCTTCAACCTGATAGAGGTCAGATTCAGATATTATCAAATCTAATTTTAATTTTTAATATGGAGGAAAATGTTAGAGCTTATTTAAAGTACTTGCAGTTCCACGATAAGGATTAAATTTGAGCTAAGGTCGCAATTAATGACAAAGTCAACAAATTCTGAAGATTAAACTTGCATTGTCATTTATTCTTCTAATAGTTTGTCACAAGCAGGCCTTAAGAACACAAGAAGAAACCGTTGTAGATGAACTTACCGCGAAAGTATCCACTTCAGCATCCAAAAGTTCTTGTGCTTCTTCACTAGTTGTATCAGAGAAAACCAGATTCATCTTCGGGCCTTTGGCACCTAAACACACTCATACACAAAAGAATATATCTATAATGAGGAGATACTACACCAATTGAAAAAAAAGGAAAACATAATTTCAGGTACGTGACATAGATGGTAAGGACTGTGGAGGTTCTTTTGCCAACTGGTAAACACATGCAAAGCAAATAGCAAATAGCAAATAGCAACAGATAGTTAAAGATGGAGATTGTTTTGCCAAGTGGGGATGATGATGATGAGAAAGACTGGCCCTTCTTTTACAGAAACCTCGGATAAATCTAGTTAACACTGCTAGTAACAAATAACAAAACGGCACATAAACTATGGTGCTCTAAAACAAAATATCAGAATCTGAAGAAGTTTCAGGTTTTCCAGTGGTATTCACTACAAGAAAATCCATGAAATCCAACACTGATCACCAGCCAAGGACTCACCATATCATTTAGTAATTACTTACAAGATCAACAGAATACATAAAGCAAGACAATGGGGACGAAAAATTGGACTGAGAAAAGCTTCAAAGCAGTTAGGAGACATTCTAATCATCATCATATGCCTTACCCCAACTACTTGGGGTCGGCAACAAGAATCCTCTTCATAATGTTTAAACTCGGTATCGGATCGGGGATCGTCCCGGTCCGATACTGAGTTGGATTGGCGATCCAAAACATGGCCCATTTTTTTTTTTAAATAAACTTTTTGAGGGAAACCAGAGGATCCATATTGGATCGTTCAATCTGACCTGGTTCCGATCTGACTTGTCCGAAACCGAGTCAAATTGTCTGGATCAAACGATCTTACTTGGTTTCGGACCAAGTCAGAGAATTGTTAATAAATTAGGGATCGGCTTGGGATTGCGACTCGTCTCGGATCGCCCGATCGTTTACACCATGATCCTGTTCCTCCACCCCAATCTGTCAAAAACCATATCTTCAGTCAAATTACGAGTACGCAAATCCTTTTTGATTGGCTCCATCTAGATTCTTTTGGGTCTTCTTGTCCCCCTCTTGGAACCTTTAATGATTTCTCTCTTACATCTGCTTCCCTAGGTCTTCTCTTTACATGCCCAAACCATACCTACTAATCATACATAATAATTCAACCTACCATACATTCAAATACAAAACCTAAATAATCCAACTTACCATACATGTACCCAAATATTTAGCACTAAAAAAAGGCCAAGGTCTAAGAAATATGTGGATAAGAAAGATAATAAAATTTAGTGACAGAAAGATTGCTTACCCCTGGCATGTCTTCCACCAACATGCCTTTTGTTTGTGCAGATATTTTTGAGATTATGCCACTGATGGTAATCAAGGATATGAAAGAATCCCCCCATGCAACCTGGATAATTTCCCTCAATGGAAACATCGGAGTGTTTGCGCCGCAAATGCTTTCCCATATATAACAGCAGGAACAAGCTTCCTCTAAACCCACTTGAGTAACAAAAGGACTTCAGCTGCTACCTTATTAAACCTGATCTAAAATACAACAAGAAAGATCAATACAGTATACAAACAAGATGGAAATCTCCATTTCATTTTGTTGATCGGGATCAAGCAATAATAATAAACACAGTAAAACGCAGATCAAAACAATGCCCACAGATATACGTGGTTCTGCAAAGCCTACATCCACGAGAGAGAAGAAGTTTCCAGTATGTGAAAAACAAATTAGGGTTACAACTTATACTCCAACCCGATATATAGGACAAATCATATACGGCAAATCCCCAATATACCCTTACCTTACCACGGGGGCTCCACCCCCCACCCCCTAACCCAATGGTACTGACCCAGGGTTCGGCAAAGCCTACGTCCCCTAACATGAGGGGCCCCTCAGGTCCCTCCACCTTGGACTAGAGACTAGTGAATATGAACCACCCACTATCTCTATTTTATTTAAACTATGGAATTGCAGATGAGACATGTAAGCATCCTTGTAATACAAAATTTGCAAACTAATCAATCCCCACTTCTAATAATAGTCTTCATCTTTCTTCCTTATTATTAATTTTTTTTTCTTGAACGGCCTATGGCTGAGAGTTCTGATCGATAAAAGAGAAACAATGATCGTTATAAAGGATTGTACAATGTTTGAAGGTTAATCACCAAAACGCTCAAACTATTAACAGGAAACCATCGACCTCCATTTATCAACAAGGTTGCAATTTCACCCGACTAATTGGAATCGAAGATGGAGAGAGAGAGAGAGAGAGAGAGAGAGAGAGAGAGAGAGAGATGAAAAAGGAATGTTACAGGAATTAGTAAAGGAAAAATGGGATACAATTCGAATAATCAAATACCTAAAAAAGAAACAGAGACTTATCTCAATGACCAGAGATAAAAAATTCACAGACCGCAATCGATCAGAACTCAAAAATAAAATTAAATAAATAAATTTACAGCAGAAATTCAAGAAACAAAAACAGTAACGAGATGGACAAAATAAGACATAATCTGAGACTTAACGTACCCTTCGATGGAAAATCGAACGCTGCAACGAATCCAACAAGGATGATGATATAGTGATCAACAAAGACCTTCCGCAGCTCCGCAGCCATTACAACAGAGCACCAAAGTTGCAGACAGAAATAGCTAGAGAGAGAAGGAATAATGTAAAATAATCGTACTTGAATTAAATAAAAGAAATATTAGCTTGACGTATACGAAAGGAAGAAGCCGAAGACGAAGAAGAAGAAGATCGTGATCGTCGTCGACGCCGTTCGAAACCCAGGAAAAGGGGAAGAAACGCCAAAGCTGGTCCTCTCATTTTCATTCTCTCTCTCGCATCAGTTTTTAGTTTTTTTAATTTCTACTACTTTTGGCGTTATTAACCCGCCAACCTCTCTCTCTCCCTCCATTCGTAAGTTGTGACCAGGATTTCTCTCTAACGTACGCGTGGGATCACTGCTTTACCATGAACCATTCTAACTGCAACAGTTTCATGAATGCCACCTGTACTAGTACTACGCGGAGGATATGGGTCGGGTCCCACTTGACACACCAAATAGTGGAGCCTAGAGCCTACCATGGAGACTAGTTCAGGCCATAGTGTAAAAGGGGTGCAACTTGAGTCGGGCTAACCCGAACCTAATCTGATATTGGGTCAGTTTGGGTTGGGTTTTATAACACTTTGGGTCGGTTTTGGGTTGAAAAAAACTAGCCCAAAATAATTCGGTTTGGTTTTGAGTTAGGGTATTGAGTAACCCAATCCAATCCCAAACCCAAACCGAATTAACTATATGTATTATTGTTTATGATTTAATATCCAATCTAGTTAGCCTCATGTTTAAAGTTTGATAACGGTGTTTAGTAGCAATATGTTTTGTTGCAATTGAATGTGGGTAAGTTAAATTTGATTTTTTTTTTTTTTATGTATTTGCATATTATTCAGGTTGGATTAAGTAAATATATGACTCAAGCTGCGATTGTGCTTATCAACCCAAATTAACCCGGGCCAAACCAACCAAAAATTATAATTTTGGTCGGGTTGGGTTTAGAGTTTATAAAATAAAATCGGTTTGGTGTTTGGATTCCATAGTTCGGGTTTCAAATCGTGTTGAGTTGACCCACAAGAAAGTTGGTTTGGGGTTGAGTTTAGATCAATCCAACCAAATCGAACCGAGTAGCACCCCTAAGTGTAACCCAGTAATATTCAAATGGGCTTGTGCCCACCATGAGCCTACCCGTGAGCCCATGGTTAGTTCAAGCCCATTTAATCATTGAGCGACTGCGATCGTCCAATTATGTTGACTTTTGACCAAGCATCAACGACAAAAATTGAAAAATTGAATAGATTGTATGAATCACGCCACACACTACACAGGCGATACACAGAATCAGCACACCAATGACACAATTTCTCTCTCGGAGTGACCAATAGAAATGAGGTGGCCAACGTTGGCTACCAACACGAAAGAAAAGAGAAAGACAGAAAAAGAAAGAAAAAAAGAGAAAGACAAAAAAAAAGAAAAGAAAAAAAAGAAAAAGGAAGGTGCTCACTGAAAGCAACTTGGTATTGGTGATGCACAAACCGGTAAATGACTAAGTGTCAATTTACTAGGGAAGTTTGAACAATCAAAGGATTCGAATATTTGCTTTCACTGGCATAAATCAAAGAAGGACCGTTCCGATGAAAGGTTTTCAAGGATATAACAAAGAAATAAAAAGGGTAAGATCGGTCAGGAATGTTTAGAAAGACAACACAGAACTTAACAGATTTCAGAAAGAGGATTTCTAAGATAAATGTTCTGCAATTCTCACAGAATATCAAATGCTCAGAGATCCGGTCCTTTTTTATGCTTCATCCACCTTTTATAGCCTCAGACTCATTATCTAATCGTTTGCAACGTTTCATTAACAGATTGAAGACATTTGATTGAACATGCGTTTTGATTTGAATCTTCAATATCCATAACGTCTAATTCAATATGTAACGTTTCAATAAATGCTTTCGCAACGTTCTGTTAAGTCAATGAGTATAATGTTATAAAAGTGATGATGCGTTAGTGTTCTGTATTGATTGAAGTCCTTTAATGCTACAACCTCTTCGAGAGTCTTGATAGGACTTATTTTGGC
This sequence comes from Pachysandra terminalis, assembly GCA_031762675.1. Taxonomy (NCBI): domain Eukaryota; kingdom Viridiplantae; phylum Streptophyta; class Magnoliopsida; order Buxales; family Buxaceae; genus Pachysandra; species Pachysandra terminalis. The sequence goes on along the minus strand of JAUPMG010287853.1, from coordinate 11,809 downwards.
CCTCGATTCCTAAAAGTCTAATGTTTATATCCCCTATGCTTTAAGTGAGTGACTTTCGAGTTATTAATATGATTATCCCAAAAGGTGTTTCAGAATATCAATGATTTTGATATAATAATTTGATTATTTCGATATGCTTTCTCGAAATACATAATGCTGACTATTTCGAGGTATAACTTCGAAATAACATTATACTGATAATTTCCCATATAGGACATTATAATAATGTAGACGAATTTTCCCTCTCGAAGTGGCTAGCCTAATAAATACTTTCGAGAGTACCTATTTTAAGTAGGACTTCGAAATATCCTATTAATTTCAAAATGATTCTCCTGGAATGGGCTTTCGAAATATACTTTTCAAGTAATATTCAGAATTCTACTTTATACATTTTTTGGGTGTATAATTACACAATTGACCTTGCCATGTGTCATAATATGATTGGATTAAATCAATTTTCAAATTGGCTCATCATCAGTATCAAGGACCAGCTTAAAAGCCAACTATTTTTAAGATGTTGATGGGGGCATGGGGCAGCTTTCGGGCCCAGACCAAGTGCATAAATACATGTCCGAATCAAGTATGTGCTTGGTGGATTTCTGTCTTCACTGTAATAAAAGGAGGTGCACGATGGTTTACTTCACGAATGAGCCAAAGCCAAAGCGTATTTGTGTTGGTCGTCACAATGATCCAGTTCAACCAGCTTGCAGGACCCATCGATAGCCGCCCTCTTGTAGACGCATAAGTAAGTCCTAATTAGTGTTAAGTTCCGAAAAAAAAGGGGGGATAGAAAAAAATTCTATGCCCCGGTGGGGTAATACCCTACTCAATTATTTTTTGTCACATAGACCAGTGATAGAAAACACTCCAATTAAGGCGGAAGTCAGTTTTGAGTTAATATGTCCTAAAATTTTAGGGATTTAGATTACTACATGACAGAAAATAATTGGGTAGGGTATCCATCAGGGCATAGAACTTTTTCCCCTCTCTTTTTAAAACCTTATGCTTAAAAATCCTTTTATAAAATCATCGAAACTACTTTCCTATTTAAAAAAAAAACCCAAAACAACTTCTAATCTATCTTGATTCAAATTTCACAAACTACTAACAAACTAAAAAGATCTTCATCATCTTTTCCACCACACTCAATAGTATATTCCAATGTAGTTATATAACAAGTTCATTTGTTGTCAAAGTTAGTTTTGTGCAAGACTAAAAAATAGTTTTTGGCACCCTTAAAACAGACATTTGAAACCCAAAACAAAGAACAATCACATTGAGCATAACATGCATGGTGTAGTACTGATGATGAGCCAATTTGAAAATTGATTTGATTCAATGATAATATCACATCTGGAAAGGTCAATTAAGTAATTTTACATTTCATTATTTAAATTCACGAATAAAGAATGTATATACAAAATTCTGAATGTCTCTTCGAAAGCCACTCTTGTTGGAAGAATATTTTTGAAATAGTATATTTCAAAAGCCCATTTAGACCCGGTAGAATCATTTCGAAATCAATAATACATTTCGAGGATCTACATGAGATAGACCTTAAACCATACTTTCAAAGGAAAACCTTTGAAATATTCAATAATAATTACTTCGTAAGAAATAACTTTAGGCTAGCCACCTCAAGAGGGCCAATTCGTCATCTATAGGTTAGCCGTCTTAATAGGACCAATTTTTCATCTATAGGTTAGCCACCTTGAAAGGGCCAATTCGCCATCTATAGGTATTGTAATAACACTATTTCGAATGAGATAGCTATTTTAGGTCTTTCAAGATGATTTCTCGAAGTAACCTTTGGATCCACCACATGGACGCAGATATCCAACCATATATTTAACCACATCCTGGTTAATCAGAGTCTAAAAATAATAAACAACGGAAGTCTCAATTAAAACCAAACCTATAGCTCAACTCAAGTCTGTCAAGCTATAAACCATAATGTAAATAAACATAATCTGTTACAATTCATGCCCACCAGGGGTCAAAACCAAATCCATAAAAACTGAAATAAAGTATCAAGTGTCTAAATCAAAGAGTCTCCTCTCCATGCCAGCCAGTCAGATGAATTGATTACCTGTTGCATGTTAAGGGTTAGACGAAGCCTTGTAGAGAAACCAACAAAATTACAATGATCAATTTCACGCATCCATAACAATACAGTTAATTCATGCAATTCAATCATCACGTAATGCCACAATCAGATGTATAGCATGCTCATCATCATACTAAAACTCACATAATAACTACGTATATCACATTCATCATAGCAAGTTCTTTTTACATTGAAAACCATACAAACAATCATATTATATCATGTTAACTATTCACGTGGTCCCACCATGATAAATCACAGGGCACTCATGATCCCATCATATATTACAGCCTAATCATCATAGTCCCACTATGTCAAATTACTACCCACATGATCCCATCATGTTCTACTCAAAGTCTACATAGTTCCACTATGCCACAACAAACAAATACATGGTCCCACCATGTAACACAAGCAAATACATATCATTTAACAATCACATATTCTCACTATGTTCACAACAACCACATGGTCCCACCATGTTACGACCAGTAACCACATGGTCCCACCATGCTACGACCAACATCCACATGGTCCCACCATGTCAAACAAATACAGCTCAATCACAAGCACAAACAAGTCACATATGGAAATGCACAAACCATCACCTCAATCAACATGTGCAATGCAATGCAAGTGGTATGATGCAATGATGGAATGACAATGAAGTGCAATGCAATGTGGGAGTAGTCAGGCCTAGCCCAATCACATGCTCAATCCAACTCAGGACCATACGACCTATTCTTTTAGGGACTTGCACCCGCGATAGAAGCTACCATTCTTATTCTTTAAGAGACTTGCACTCAGGGTAGAATACATCAGTACCAAATCATTCCTTTAGGGACTTGCACCCATGGTGGAAACACACCCGTACCATTCAACCCATTCATTTAGAGACTTGCACCCACGGTAGAATGCCACCATTCTTATTCTTTAAGCGACTTGCACTCAGGGTAGAATACACCAGTAGACCAACATTCCTTTAGGGACCTTCACCCACGGTGGAAGCACACCTGTACACAATACCTTTCTTTTAAGAACTTTCATCCACGGTGGAAATACACCTGTAACCAGTACCTTTCCTTTAGGGACTTTCACCCATGGTGGAAATACACTTGCATACAATACCTTTCCTTTAGGGACCTTCACCCATGGTGGAAATACACCTGTACAAGATCATAATCCAAGCCATACAATTCATACAACATACATTCATTCATAAGTTGTGGATACTCCCAGTACCCTCATACATCATACACGTCATCAATAGAACCAAGCACAAGTCAAAACAGTGAATGCTACAAGCATCACCCAAACTATTCAAACTCCTACGCAGACATTTCTAATCATCCCAATCCTATCTTGTAATCCTATATACATATCCAACTCATCAAAGTCGAAGCTTCCTTAGATTGCATCCAGAACTGCCCTATTTTCCTGAATTTCGAACCTTCCTTTACACTTTTTAATATTCGACCATAACCACATCTTTTGCACACAAACCAACCTCATAGGCATGTGTACAACACTCCAAGGGAACTTTTCCTAAAATTTCACCTCAATTGGGGCTAGGTAGATTCTCGGTATCTGCCGAGGTCCCTTCCAAAAGTCTCGGTAGAATGTCCCGAGAGTATGCAATTCTCTGGGATTTTCGGTAGATGTCTCGGAATCTACCGACACTCCTACGGAATAAGAAATTTAGCCCAGATCTGGGTTTTTCACCTAGGGCTTCGTGCCCATAACCCAAAATACATATTTCTAGTGTTCCGAACCTCAATTATCATTCTCTAACCACTGTACTAGTGATCACTACCTACTATATCAAAATCTAATTTATGTAAACAGATTTACACCATTAAATCAATCATTATACTAGCACAATCTCAGAAATCATAAATAATCACACAAACATGTAAGAACATAAAAATACAGCAAATATAGATTTAGGCATGATAATCAAACAAACAATCAATATGGTATTCAATCAACTCTCATGCTAATAGATTGTTAGTCTAATATGCTTCAAATCAAGATCATGCATTATACCTATATCTATAGCATTGATATGATACATGAACAAGACTACCGTAAGATCGAAGGAATGCCTACCTTGTTCTTCCGGGTTTCTATTCCGACCTAATAGAAGTCATCCTCGAGCTTCTCCCATCTTTTCAAAGCTTGCTTAATCAGTGTCTTCCTTCTTTTATCTTCTTCTTCACTAGCCTCTTCATCCTCACTTTCCTCATGCCCATCGTATCCAATTTCTTCTTCTTCCTCTTTCTTCTTCTTCTTAGCTTCTCTAACTCTCTTCATCCAACAGTATTGTATTCCCTTCTTTTCCTCTCTTTTTTCTTTCTCTTTCTTCCCTCGTGGTCTCCTCATTCTCTCTTTTTCTGCAGAACTAAACCAGGACCCTCTTTTCCTCTCTCAGTTTTGGACGTACATGTAGTGACCCGGACCCAGCTAGAATAATTATAGATTAAATCCTAATTAAACTACTAAGTATACACTGGGATTTAATGAAAGACACAAGGTAGGATTTGGACTAATTAATAATTATGAAAAACTATGAGACAATTGCCTAATTAACTAAGAATTAATTATATGGATTGGACTTCTAGTCTAAATGGACTAGAACACTGAGGAATTCGAATTGGGCTCAAAACCCAATTAAAAGTCCATTAGGACTTAAACAGGTAATTATAACTAAAGTAAGGTTAATTAAGGAAATAAACAACTTAAACTATCATACTGATGATTTCCTACTATTTGAAATTTAAAATAAACTAATTTGAATTCAAATGAACTAAAGAGGATAGAATTCAAAGAGACTAGGGAACCTAGAAGCTAGGAGAGGAGAGAGAAAGTGTCTCTAGGCCTTGGACGTCCAAATCAAGGGAGAAGAAAGAGAGGTACAGGTTTTTGGGTTGCAGAAAAACTAGACAATGAAGAGATCTAGAGGGAAAAAGGAAAAAAGAAGAAAAAGAAGAAGTTGTGCTGTAAGAGGAACGGAGCTAGGAAACCAAAGAAGAAGAGAGAAAGTGAGGACGAGAAAGGGATTGGGTACGATGGTCATGAAGAGAGCGATGATGACGATGATTGGCTGGAAGACAGGGACAAAGGAAAGAGAACCTTGACCAAACAACATCTAAAGAGACAAGAGCAAATTGATAAAGGTCAATATTAGGCTGGATTAGAGAACCGGTAAACGAGGTAGGGATTCCTGCGTTTTTACGATAACTAGCCTTATGAATGCTTTCAACTCTATAGATATAGATGGAATGCATGTTCTTGATGTAAGAGTATATTAGATTTAAGATCAAGAGAAACTAGAAAGGATGCATGCAATGTTGTTTATTTGATTCATATGCTTAACATGTGTTGCTGTGTTTTCCTATATTATTATATGTTCATAAAGATTGTAAACATGTTCTTAGATCTAATATTGTATTTAATGGATTTATTTGTTTAGATCTATAGAACAATATAGGTTTTTATGTGTTTGATGTATGGATCATATGAATGGATTTTAGAGATTGAAATATGATTGTTAAAACCTTAGAAAATACTAGTTTTGAGTAAAGGCACGAAGTCCTAGAAGAAAACCCAGAAATTGGCTAAATTTGTCGTTCAGTAGCAGTCTCGGCAGCTACCTAGTAGCTACTGAAATTGCCCAAAATAACAAGCATTCTGGACTTGCTACCGAGGCTTGGTAGGAGTCTCGGTAGCTACCGAGGTGCTACTGAAGCCCAATTGGGTCAAAAGTTTAGGGATATGTTCCCTAGTGAGTTGTGCACTTGCCTGTATAGGTCATTTGTGTGCAAAAGATTTAGAATTGGTCGAATTATGAAAAGTGTAGGAGAAGGTCTAAAGTTCAAGATTATCGAATTGATTTGAATGGTATATGAGATCAACTCAAAGGTTTTGAATATGATCATAAGACCTTAAGATAGAATTAGTACAATTAGAAATGGTCGTGTAGGACTTGATTGGTTTAATGGTGCTTTTAGCATCCAATGTTGACCTATGTTTGACTTGGGTTGACTTCTGTCTGACTTGTGTTTGACCTTGATGATGTATGAGTTGAATAATTGATTGAGGGTACTGTGAGTATCCATGACTGTGTATGATGTTTGTGTTTGAATAACTTGAAATTGTGATCTGGATGGGTGACCTTCCACCGTGGGTGAAAGTCCCTAAAGGTAAGGCATGGCATGGGTGTATTCCACCATGGGTGAAAGTCCCTAAAGGAAAGGTTTGGTATGGGTGTTATTCCACCGTGGGTGAGAGTCCTTAAAGGAAGGTCTGGTTATAGGTGAGCTTCTACCGTGTGTGCAAGTCTCTAAACGGAATGCGAGTATACTGGTGTATTCCACCGTGAGTGAAAGTCTCTTAAGGGATAGGAATAATGGCTTTTCTCAGTGGGTGCAAGTCCCTAAAAGAAAGAGTTACTGATACATGTGTGTTTCCACCGTGGGTGCAATTCCCAAAAGGAACGGTACAGGTGGCTTCCTCCGTCGGTGAAAGTTCCTAAAAGTATGGCGTGTTACTGGTGTATTCCACCGTTAGTGAAAGTCTCTTAAGGAATAGGAATGATGTTTCTACCGTGGGTGCAAATCTCTAAAAGGACGGGTCATATGGTCATGAGTTGGAATGAACACGTAATTGGGTTATGTCTGGTTACGCCCTACATTGCATTGCACCTTATTTCACTCCGTGCTTGCATCATACCTTGCATTGCATTGCATTTGTGTTTGAATTGACTGTGGTGCATATACATTGTGACATGCTTGAATTGAATTGATTGTGATTGGGTCGCATTGGTCATAGCAAGGTGGGATCTTGTGGTTGATTGGTCGTAGCATGGTGGGACCATGTGGTTACATGTGTTTTTCCACCGTGGGTGAAAGTCCCTAAAGGAATGGTACAAGTGGCGTCCTCTGTAGGTGCAAGTCCCTAAAAGAATGGTTATGTGAATATTATTGTAAACATAGTTAGACTATGTGTATGATATGTGATGTCTATTCATGCGGTTATAGGTGTGGTTCCACCGTGGGTTAAAGCCCCCAAAGGAAAGGTTTGCACAGGTGGCTTCCTCCGTGGGTGCAAGTCCCTAAAAGAATGGTTATGTGAATATTGTTGTGAACATAGTTAGAGTATGTGTATGATATGTGATATTTATTTTTGTGGTTACTTGGCCGTAGCATGGTGGGACCATGTACCTGTTGACTTATTATGACTTGGTATTGTATGATTTCCATGTGAATAGTGATTTCATATGATGATTGTATTATTCATACTAGTATGTGAGATTTAGTATGATATTATGTTTAACATACATATGACTGTGGTATTATTTGATGGTTGAAATGCATGTAATGAATCGTATTGTCATGCATGCATAAAAGTAGATATTGTAGTCTCGTTGGATTTCTCTACTAGACTTCGGCTGATCCATATCTTTACAGGTAATCTGTTCGTTTAATGTGCCGGTCTAGAGAAGAGATCCCTTTGGGTTTAAATATATGATTTTCATGATGGTGTATACTTGGTTTATAATTACTTTAGTTTGACCCCTTGTGGGCAGAAACTTGTAATTAAGATTTTGATCATTTTACATTGTCTGTTGTTAGCTTGACTTAGTTTTGGTTGAGCTATGGTTTTAATTTTGAGAGACTTCCGCTGGTGTTTATATTTGTTGTGACTCTGATTCAACCAAGGTAAGGGTTGATATTGTGGCTGGTTATCTGTATCCACGTAGTGGGTCCGAAGGTCAGTTCCTTGGAATCTTTGAGATCCCATATCTCGGATTTGGGTCGTGACAGTACAACCTAGGGAGAATGGTTCTCTCTCATCCTTCCTAGCTTCTAGGTGTTCTACCCTTATTGAACTCTATCTGTTTGATTATCTAGAATTCAAATTTGAATTTTTAAATGAAAGAATCGATCAAATTTGTTTGTTTTGATTTTTTCTTAATTAATATTTTTATTACTTTTAATTACCTATTTACGTCCTATTGGACCTCTTATTGGGTTTTGAGCCTAGTTCAATTACTTATGTGCTAAAGTCCAATTAGATTAGAAGTCCAACCCATTGCTGTTAATTCTTAGTTAATTATGTAATCGTCCAATTGTTTTTCTAAATTCTCAATTATCTAATTCTAACCCGGATCTTTCATAAAATCCCCGGTGTGTAATTAGTTAATTAATTCAGATTTAATCCATTAATTTTCCACCTAGGTCTGGGTCTGGGTCATTACAATAGGTTAGCCGTCTTGATAGGACCAATTTGTCATCTACATGTTAGCCACCTCGAGAGGGTCAATTTGTCATCTATAGGTATTGTAATAACACTATTTCGAATGAGATAGCTATTTTAGGTATTTCAAGATGATTTTTCGAAGTAACATCTTAACATATTGAAGTCATTGATATTTTGAATCACCTATTGGGATAACCATATTGCTTTAAATTACTCTTCGAGAGAGTCATTCGAAATGACTATTCATTATCTCATAATTGTTAGTATTTCGAATTATCTTTCAAAAAGCATTGCATTCCTATTTCGAAATAATTTTTAGGAATTGTCACTTGAAATAGCCACTATGACACTTCGAAATCATAATGTTATGAATTGTATTTATTTAAGAGAGTATTCCTTGACATCCAATCATTCTTCGAAGACTCTAACTTCGAAGTAATTTACTTAAAGCATAGGGGGAAATAAATATTAGACTTTCAAGAATAGAGAGCCAGAGAGATAAGTCCTACTAAGATCCTCGAAGATCTTTAAGCATTCAATGACCTGAATTATCACAGAAAAGAATAACGTATCATTAACTTTATAACGTTATATTCATTACTAATCCAGACGTTTTGAATACATTAATTGAAGCGTTACGATCTTTGATGAAGCGTTTTGAACATTCAAATCAAAGCGTTTGTATACATTGATAAAATGTTTTGAATGTATTGAATGAAATGTTGCAAACAGTTCAGAAATGAATATGGGGCTATAAAAGGCCAATAATACAACAAAAAGAGGGATTGGATTTTTTGGCATTTGACATCCTCTGAGAAATTGCAGAGCTGTCTTGTGAACCATATGTTCTGAAATAAGTTTTGTGGTGTCTTTCTATTCATTCCTGACTGATCTTTGTTCCTTTCATCCTTACTTCATCATTTCCAAAGGAAACCTTGTGTTAGAACGGTCAATTGTTGATTTAGGCCTTTGTAATCGAGTATTCAAACTATCTATTGCTCAAACCCCATTTAGGTTAGATTGATTTGTGTTAAGTTTTAGTTTATTCTTTGTGTTCCTGTTCTTGGGAAGAGAAGAAGCTTTTCAAAGGAGATGGAATTCTACAAATCTATGTGGAATTTCTACCCCAAAATGAGTGGCTAAATCTTTCCTGTGGAGTATTGATGTAAGTTTTAATCTTCTTTATTATGGTTTAGTTTTGTAGGATTTATATTCCCGTTACAGATTATTTATTAAACATTAGATTTATATTCCCGTTACAGATGAGTTATTCTACAAATTAGTTGTTAGGTAGATAATTTAATCATTTACTGGTTTGTCCACCACCAGTACCAACACACCGACCAAAGAAAAAAATAAGCATTTATTAAAATAGGGATTTGGATGTCTTTCTAAATTTAAAAAAAAAGGAAAAAAATATCTAATTATTTTTGAAAGTTTTTTTTAATCATGTTAAGACTCCAATGTTCGTGTAATATTGATCTTCATCTATAATTGTGTTTAGGACCATTCTAGTTATTGAGAAAGTTGTCTAATTTATGTTAGGATTTTAATTTGGATGTAATATATTGACCCTCGTCTTTAATTTTTTTTAGAAATAGCTGATGATGGGGCAGTCTAATTAATCACTTCAGACACGTGTTATAATCTTTGCGAATGATAGTTCATTGATAAGATATGATCTATTGATTCAAATCATTTATAAAGCAATACAACTGCTCTACATTAATTTACACGTGTGCAACGGCGGAGCCAGAATTTTTTTTTTTAAGAGGGGCGGGGGGTAAATTAAATTACAAACAATATAAAAAGTTCTAATGTGCAATACAACTGCTCTACATTAATTTACACGTGTGCAACAGCGGAGCCATAATTTTTTTTAATGGGGGGGGGGGGGGGGGGGGCATTAAATTAAAAAAAAAAAAAAAATTT
>JAUPMG010287844.1:0-17793 GCA_031762675.1 Pachysandra terminalis | reverse complement strand
TTTTGCTTCCGCACTCTGTGATGAATTAATATTATTTTAGTTCATTATACCATGGTTTGAAATGCTGATCCGCGGTCCAGAAATAGATCACGAAGGTCGCGCCTTGTGATTCGTGCCATCCCACCTAGGGATTCGGGCCACGGGTTCAGGGCGTGACATTGTTGCAGCTCTTACAAATTCCTACTCGGGTGGGGACTGACATATCACTGGATTTTGTGGAAGGACTACCCAATTCCCATGGCAAAGAGGTGATTCTGGTGGTAGTTGATCGACTCAGCAAGTATGCTCATTTCCATGCTTTATCTCACCCATATTCAGCCGTAGACGTTGCTAAACTCTTCATGGATCACATTTTCCGACTACACGGTATGCCTCTCTCTATAGTTAGTGATCGAGATCCTGTATTCACAAGCAGATTTTGGAAAGAATTGTTCAAATTGCAAGGAACACAATTGAAGATGGGGTCTTCCTACCATCCACAGACGGATGGGCAGACTAAAGTAGTTAATCGATGCCTTGAAAATTACCTCCGTTGATTCACAAGTGATCGTCCTAAACAATGGGTGAAATGGTTGCCATTAGCAGAATGGTGGTATAATACCACACTCCACTCAGCAACCAAGCTTACCCCATATGAGGCTATATATGGCCAACCTCCTTCAACTTATCACTACTATGCTCGTGGGGACCCTCTAGTAGATGTTGTTGATCGTCAATTGTGCAATCGAGATGCCATGATTCGCCTCTTAAAGGAAAACTTGCTGTAGGCCCAAAATAGAATGAAGCAAATGGTAAACAAACATAGAAGTGAAAGGGTGTTCAAGGAAGGTGACTGGGTCTATCTTCGATTGCAACCTTATCGACAAGCTTCTCTTGCTCATCATCGTAATATGACGTTGGCACCAAGGTTCTATGGACCTTTCCTAGTGCTTTGTAAAATTGGTAATGTTGCTTATAGACTGGTGCTTCCAACTGGTGCTCGTATCCATCCTGTATTTCCTGTTTCTTTACTCAAAAAGAAATTGGGAATGCAAATGGTGCCTCAAGCTGAATTACCTACAGTTGGCAGTGAAGGGGAATTGTAGATAGAAACAGCTAAAATTCTCGATCGATGGGTGGTCAAGAATCACAATCGAGCGGTTACTCAAGTCTTAGTTTGTTGGTTGAATCCGTTTCCAGAAGACACTACCTGGGAATCGTGGTTTGATATTCAACAAAGGTTTCCTCATTTCCAACCTTGAGGAAAAGGTTGAATTCTAAGGGAGGGGGAGTGATACGTGCACAAGCCTATATGGGGGATATTGTTGATGTTCTTATCCTCTTATCTTCTTAGATTTGTTTATTCTCTTTCATTCTCTTGTTCTTATCATTAGATTAGATTGTTCTGATAAGGTCTGTTTGAGTTTCTTAGGATGAATTGTGGAATCTAGGAGTCTTATGGAATAGAAATTGAATAAATATTATGCTACCTTTTAGGGGCAGTAATTATCTTAATATTGAAGGAGAATAAGAAGTGGTGTATCAACAAAAATAGGGCAGAATATGATAATCTTCTCTTCAGATTATGCATAGAATAAGAGGGTTTCCCCCTGAAAGTGGGAATTCTTTGTGTTTCTTCTACCTAGTGTTAGCAAAAATTAAAGTTTTTCGTTTTTCATCTCTCGATCTGAAGAAATCATGTCGGAAGAACTCAATTCATCTTTCCTTGTTCTGGGGTTCTTCCTTCTTCATGTCTTTCTATTACGACTTTTTATTTTGTTTTAATTTGTGTGTCTATGGTGAAGTTGAATATGGTGGGGGATTGGGGGTTTCGTCATGTGACCTCAAGAACTGATTTTGGTAGTTCTGATATCACATTACTGAATTCTTAAAATGGTATGATGCATTTTTGAGTTTAGTTATATGACCTTTTAAGTGCACAAGATATTTTTGGGTGTGGAAGACTGTAGGTGTAATTCTAGCAGAGTGGTTATTCATTGTTCAATTAGATGAAATTGGTTTGTATTTTTTATTTACTTGTTGATATTTAATTTGTAAAATTCAAATTGTTGGCTGCATATTTCCCGGTAAAAGCTTACTGCAATAGCTGTTATTATGCATTACTTTTGATTTCTTGTTTGAATCAACTTTTGATGATTCACCGTCTACCATTTTGTCCACTTTTTATTAGAAGATCAACTAATGGAGATTGGAATGTAAGATCTGGGAAGATAAAAACAAACTCTTTTGAAACATTAACAACCACTCCATATCCAGTTAGGTCTTGAAGCCTGCAAATGTCACCACCCAAAGACACATTTTGCAGGCATTTCATTTATTTATTTTTTTTTGCAGGCATTTCATAAACACAATAAAGAACCAATAATCTATAATTATTGGACCCAGAACACAGTCAATTTCAAGATACACCCAGAACATAATCAATTTGGACATTATAAGGGTATGGTAAATGGGTATGATCAGTCGGGTATTCCTTGCGAAGATCAAAAAAACAACGTTCTTTTACATTCAAGGTAAGGGTATGGTCAATCGTGCATTCCTTGCGAAGAAAAAAAACGATCTTTCACCGAGAAGGATAAAATAAGTAGTTAATATATCTTATTTAAGGGTATAAATGTACATTTAAAGTTTGTATGGTTAAAGAGGAGTACTTTTGTCTTTAAGATAGTTGACTCAGCAATTTCTTTCCAACTTTTAGAGGGAGACTTAATAGAATGGAGGTGAGTGTGACTTCCTTTCAAATCTCAAGGGAGATAACTGTTATTTTTCATAGGTGAAAGGAGGTCACTACAGTTTCTATATACCTCAAGGGAGGTAACTATAATTTTCCCTAAATTTTATTATAGTATTAGTCTAAAAACTAATTTATAATTCTAAATAATTTACATTCACTACTATAAGAAACTTTAATATTACAAATATTTATTTTTTTATGAAAATATAATGTAGTATTAAAGATTTTAAATTTTAAATTTAATAATTGATTAAAAATAAAATATTAATTAAAGCACATTTCTCTTTTCATCTCTTTATCATATAAAAGTCTTTTCTATTATTATTATTTTATAATAAGGCTAGAGAGTTGGCAGACTTTGAATCACAATAGCACTAGGTAAAAAATTAACAAAAAAAAACTACTTAAACCTCTGAATGAAATTAACATATCAAAAGATAAAAGTTAATAAAAAGATTCAATAAAACCCTTGAATCATGGAAAATAAATAAATATATTTATTTTTTTCATATCTAAAAAGGAAAGACGGTAAGTGTTTTTGAAAAGTTTTAAGCGTAAAATGTATAAAACGTGTTTAATAAATTTTTGTGAAAAATACGCGTTTTTTTTATTCGTTACATAAGTTTTTAAACAAATTTTAAAACGTTTAAGCATCAAAACGTGTTTTTTTTTTTTTTAAATGGAATTTTAAACAACATTTTGCTAACAGTCTAGAGTGATTATAACTAAAAAAACAGGATTCTTTCTAACGAAAATTTACTTTGAGGTTTGATAATTACTTTGAATTGTCTTTTTTTAAACTGTCATTAACAGTGTTAAACATTCACTTAAGAAAGACTAATATACCCATTTAAAGGTTGATTGCACTCCCACCCTTCTTCTTTGACATGATGAGTTTCCAATTCAATCTAAAGCCTTGAATTAAGCATTATGGGTGCATGGTCAATCTTTTCAGAGAGGCAGGCAAAGTTGAAATCATTAAGAGGTCTACCGGATTTTCCAATCATTTGGCGTACCTTGCTAGGTTCATGCAAGATCCATAGAAATTTGAAAATAGGAGAAGTTGTTGGAATTCCTAAGATAAAGTGATTAGAATTCCTAAGTGGACTTATGATCACATCAAGTCTTTTGAAATTCCTAATTGATCTTTATGATGGTTCTTGGGATTCCATAACCCACTAAATGACTTAATAGTTATTTAAGTGACTTTTGATATTTCAAATGCATGTTTCTGGGAATTCAACTAAGGAAGCCCAACCATCTCGCAAGTACACTTAACCTTAATTAATTAGAGTGAGATAAAGAGTCATTTTATTTATAAGGATTTATTGATGGAATGAATCATGAGGCTGTATAAAGGGAGGCTCTTGGTCCCTCTCTCCACTCACAACAATTCACAACTTAAAGTATCGTGGCATCCCATCACTAAGCCAAGCTTAAGTGTGAGTGAGGAGAGAGAAGGCACAAGGCCTTACTTGGTGTCAAGGGTGAGCATCTCTACAAGCCAAGAAAGAGTCATCATTGCTTTAAAGAAGGCACAAGGCCATACTTGGTGTTAGGGGTGAGCATCTTTACAAGCCAAGAAGGAGTCGCCATTTCTTTACAAGATATGGCTCAAGTTATGTCTTAAATGTTTGTTTAGTTGGTCCTATTATCACAAAATCAAGATCATAGTCTCTGTGTGTAATATGGACAAAAGTTTTACATTTGGTATCAGAGCAAGGTTATGGTTATGTGATAGTAGACCATATCTATATGAGCTTGGTTCTTTTCTTAATCATGAAACAATGCATTCATATGGAAACATTATAAAATGTTTGTCATTCTGCATATGGATGTATAAAACAACTATTATATTTTATAATTGGGCAATCATAAAAATTATTGTGCTCGTATTGCGATATTTTTTACCTTTGATTTTTATTTATAAAAGGGTAAAATGATCGATTAGATGTCATTCAACTATTATTAGAAATTCATAACTTGACTGGTTTGGAAGCCGCCAAAGTGGCTCGACCATGAGGAATTATGAATTTCATTGGAGAATGTTGGTTATTGGCATCAATTGCGCTTTAATTGTGAAAGTAGAGATCAACCCAAAGGAATGTCTTTTCTATAGGAATTATAAACGGAATAGGATAATGACTATATAAATCCTAGTTGGATTTGGAATTATACCCAAAGGTGTAAAAACATATTCAATCAAGATTTATATGTTTATTAGCCCTATGTCTCACCGAGTGAATCAAAGTCTCGACCCAAATGAGGGATTATGATGATGCAATAGGTTACTCTCCAGAATTTAATTCATAATGTTTAGGAATAAATCTGGCTTTGAATATTCAAACTCATAGCGTTTTGATACTTGTGAGCATAATTTTCTACATGACAATTACTTCTTATTCACTTTTTGGGGATATATCTAATGTTCCGGAATTGAATGGTTCCAATTTTTCTGATTGGAAAGATCAACTACTTATTACATTGGGTTGCTTGGATTTAGACCTCTGTCTTCGGATTAAGGAACCTACCGCTCTTACTCATGATAGTACATCTGAAGTAAAAGCAAATTATGAAAAATGGGAGGCGTTCTAATAGGCTGTGCCCTATGATTATGAAGAGTAAAATTGCAAAGAATATTAGAAAGTCGGTTCCTACTAGCTCTAAGGCACGTGACTTTCTATCTTCTGTAGAGCAATAATTTCAAGGAGTTGGTAAGCCATTAGCAAGAACATTGATGGCAAGACTGGCCACCATGAAGTATGATTGTGTAAAAGGTATTTGTGAGCACATTATGGAAATGAGCGATTTAGCCGCTCAATTGAACTCTTTAGAAATGACTATTTCAAATATTTTCTAGTGCAGTTTGTCTTAAATTTTCTTCCTTCGCAATATGGTTCATTTAAAATTTCATATAACAAGCATAAAATAAAATGGACCGTAAATGAACTTATTGCGAACTATGTGTTAGAGGAAGGGAGATTAAGATAGGAAGGACTGCATTCTGTCCACTTGGTATCACAAAAGTATGATAGGGAAAGAAAATATGGAAGAGGTAAGAAACAGTCAAAGAAAGCAAAATGATCTGGTACTTTTAGCAACCATGAAAGCAAGAAGGATGACAATATGAAGTGTTTCTTCTGTAAGAAGAAGGGTCATTTCAAGGACTGTCTGAAAAGAAAAAATTGGTTTGAAAAGAAAGGTGATTTTTTGTCACTTGTATGTTATGAAACCAATTTAATTGAAGTTCCTTCTAATACTTGGTGGTTAGACTCAGGTGCTACAATTCATGATTCAAATTCTATGCGGGGATACCTTTCAAGCCGGAATCCAAATGATGAGGAAAAATCCATTGTCATGGGGAATCAATTAAAATCTGAAGTCAAAACCGTTGGAACCTATAGACTTGTTTTGGATACTGGATTCTCCTTTGACCTTCATAATACATTTTATGTTCCTTCCTTTTCTAGAAACCTTATTTCTTCGTCTAGACTTGATCTGGAAGGTTATACCTTTAATTTTGGAAGCCGGAGTTGTAGTATCTATAAGAATTTTGTTTTGTTTGGGCATGGGTTTTTGTGTGATGGCTTATATCAGTTAAATCTCGATCCTTTATTTTCCCAATCTTTTTTAACCCTGCATATGAATTTGAATGTCGGTGTGAAGCGTAACTTACTGGTTGAAAGTTCTTCCATATTCCGGCATCGATGACTACGACACATCTCTCAAGAGAGAATGAAACAATTAGTAAAGGATGAGGTATTAAAACCTTTAGACTTTACTGACTTTGGTGTCTGTGTCGATTGCATAAAAGGAAAGAAAACTAAAATTAATAAGAAATGTGCCACTAGAAGTTCTGGACTCCTAGAAGTGATACATACAGATATTTGTGGACCATTTACTCCTTGTTTAAGTATAGAGAACTATTTCATCACCTTTATAAATGATTTATCACGCTATGGATATATTTATATATATATATATATATATATATCTTCGTAAGGAAAAATCATAAGCTTTGAATTTTTTCAAAATTTTTAAAATGGAAGTTGAAAATCAGTTAGAAAGAAGAACTAAAGTTGTGAGATTTGATAGAGGTTGTGAATACTAAGGTAGATATGATGAGACTGGTCGTAATCCAGGACCATTTGCTAGATTCCTAGAACAGAATGGAATCGATGCCAAGAACGCTTCAACAAAATGGTATAGCTGAAAGGCGTAACTGTATCCTCTTGGATATGGTTTGGAGTATGATTAGTAATTCAACCTTGCATGAGTTTTTGTGGAGTGACGTCTCTTAAGGATAGTAATATATATTTTAAATCCGGTTCCTAGTAAAGCTGTTCCTAAAACTCCATTTGAGTTATGGACAAGAAGGAAACCAAGTTTAAATCACTTACACGTTTGGGGTTGTCTAGCAGAAGCAAAGCTATATATCCCACATGAAAGAAAATTGGATCTTAGAACAGTCAGTTGTTATTTCATTGGTTATCTAGAAAGATCCAAAGGCTATAGGTTTTATTGTCCTAATCATACTACCAGAATTATAGAAACGGGTACTTCTAAGTTCATGGAGGATGGAGACACTAATGGGAGTGGTAATGAACTACAAAATATAGAATTAAAGGAAAAGCCGGTAACAATTCCTTTACATGTTCAATCAGTAACAATTGAGGTTCCATATGAATGCATAGAATCTCAATCAGTTGTGGGTGAACCAATCAATGAAGAAACCACTAGTGTACATCAACAAGAAAAAGTGGTGGATTTAGGAAAGTTAAGAAGATCTCATAGAGAAAGGAGATTTACTATTTCTAATGACGACATTGTATATTTATAGGAACAAGACTTTGACATTGGTGTCAAAGTAGATCCCGTTACGCTTTTACAAGCCATGAAGAGTGAAGATTCTGTTCAATGGATGAATGCCACGAAAGATGAATTGGCACCCATGAACAAGAATGAAGTTTGGGACTTAGTCGAATTGCCTGTGGGATCTAAACCAATTGGTTGTAAATGGGTTTTCTATACCAAATATGACTCCAATGGTAGAATATAATGATATAAAGCCAGACTTGTGGCAAAAGGTTTCACTCAGAATGAAGGAATTGATTATAAGAAAACCTTCTCTCCAGTTTCAAAGATGGATTCCTTTAGAATTCTTATGGCATTAATGGCTCACTATGATCTTGAGTTGCATCAAATGGATGTAAAAACAGCTTTGTTAAATGGGAGTTTAAATGAGAAAATCTACATGAAACATGCAAAAGGTTTTGAGGAGAAAGGAAATAATCACCTAGTATGCATGTCATGAACCAACCAGAAAATCCCAATTTTTGAGATTTTTGATTTATTCGCAACCTTCACCCCATATTGCTACGAGAGTGGATCACAATGGTCAAAATATAAGCGGAAGTTAATTATAGTTTTAGTAAGATATAAGTAACTAAATTACAAATCTACACTGATAAGCTCTAAAAGGAGAAAAATCTAAATCTAGATTAACACTAAAGTTCTATCAGAGTGCTGAACCCAAACCAGGTTCTCTCTCTCATCGACTAAGCTCAACAAACCGAAAGGTTCTCCTCAACTTCAATCTCCTCAGCTGCCATCTCGACTAAAGATCTTGAAAGCTGTTTGCTAAAACTTATGAGCTACACTAGCCAGTAAGTAAATAACTTCATAATTGTGCACGATTAATTTAGATTCAAGACATTACTCAATATTTTCAGTCCACACATTAAAGAGATCATAATAAAAAGAGATGCATGTGGTCAATTATTTATTATGCATGATGTGCGCCTAATTACAGTAATCACCAAGGTGAGCTAACAAACATCCTAGTATGCAATGCAAATGCAATATATCAGTATGTACAAGATCGCATGTTTCCTCTTGATCCAGTCTTTATCCGGGGTGTCCCAGCAACCTGAATTCTCCCCAGGATGTCCTAGCAACCTACATTCATCCCTCGTATTAATGGTATAAAGGATATGACTATTCTGTGTACAACATAGTTTTATGGGTTGTCAACCAAGGAGGCACAATCCCCCCACTTATTTTTTTATCAATGGTAAAAACTGAGGCTTGCACCCACGTGCGGCTCCATCAGGAAATCACGACACTTGACATACTACTGAGGTCTCTCTCTCTCTCTATGGCATCTCATCCAAGCTTACACCAACGTGTGGATCCTTGGGTGATATCATCTTCCAAGCTTACATCAATGTACAGATCCTTGGACAATGAGTGATTCTGTTGGGTAGCTAATCCCTCAACTCGTCCTTGTCGGTCTCCTCACTGGATGTGGAACTCACATCACATCACTCTTATTTCAATCACGAGACTCAACCGTGTGGTCTCGAAAAACAGGGTATTTCTCTTGACCAAACTATGGTCTCGAGTCAATGCTGTGCAAGTGAAGAGGTGCACGCTAGCTAAGCAGTCAGTTCGTAGTGTACAAGGTGTAATCACAACAAATATGATGTGAGTTCTCTTGACCAAACTATGGTCTCGAGTCAATGATGTGCAAGTGAAGAGGTGCACACTAGCTAAGCAGTCAATTCGTAGTGTACAAGGTGTAATCACAACAAATAAGTGTGTAAATCACCAATCTCACATGTAATACAAGTCATAATTCAAGTAACACAAAATAGGTCCATTGAGAAGCCATCATATAAGATTAACTAAGTATTCACGTTTAATGTACCAGACTTATCATCAACTATAAGTGTATTGGTCATCCCAAACCTAAAATTCATATTTTATCAACACATGAAAACGGGTCCATGAAGAGGCAAATACAAGAACAATCACATTCAAACTCCATATAATATATATTTGACATAGTTACGTCAATTCCAGATTATGCGCAACGTTTCCAATCAATCAGAACAATATAAAGGGAAAAGACTAAATCCCAAAGTAACTTACTCAATTTAAGGTTCACAAAGGAATAACTACAAGAAATAATGGTAAACCAGTAAAACCAACATCAAATTTAGTTTAATTGGGTCAGAACATGCTTATATATGAAATTTCAGCTAAAAGGAACAAGTCTGGGTGCTTCGGGGCACCGGAGTTAGCCTCGACGCACCGGACTGAGACTCGGCGACAATTCCAGGGAACTCATTCTCAGGGACCTCTTCGGTGCACCGAACTAAGATTCGGCGCCCTGCTCGGCTCGCCGAACAGCAAATCTGGGTTGACACCCCTACACTAAAATGGTCATAACTTTCGGTATATATCTCGGATTTGCCTCAAACTTGTTTTGTTGGATTCCTGACGAAAAGAGGGAACCAACAATACTAAATATGGAACAATTAGAGTTTGATGGACTTTCCGGTGAGCCAAAAAAGTCACCAGAATAATTCTGGGTCGTCAGCGAAGTGTTTGATGCACCGAATAGGTTGCGAACCAGCCAAATCAAAGGGGTTTTCTTACCAAATTGAAATTACAACTAAGGGAAACATTGTTTATGAATTATCAAGTCCAATCCCTTACTTTCATTCATAATAGACATGATTCTTCCATAACATGCAAATCAAAGCATTCAAATTCATTCTTTAACAATCCAAAGCTTGCATGAGCTAGAAAATAGAGAGAAACAACCCTAAATCTACTTTAATCATTGAACAAAAATGAATGTATCTACTTACCTTATCAAGATGCAAGAAAGAAATATGATACTCCAAGCATGCAAGGTCTCTACCCTTCTCCTTCAAGCTCTCAAGCAAACCGAAACCAAAACTATGAGAAGAGAATGCATGAGATTCTCTCACACATGGAGACCCATGCCTTGTGTTTCCACTCGGACTCATCTCCACCCTCCAATAAAAAAAATCTACTCTAGACCCTAGGATTAGAATGGTTAGTGGGAGTTGGTATTCCCCACTACCAATTTCCTCTCTCCTTTAATCCTAGCCATACACTTAAACAAACACAAATGGTCAAATGAATCCTAACCACCCAAACAAACACAAATGATCAAATGAATTCTAATCACCCATCACAATCTTAATCTAAATGAACAAACACAAATTCAAACATTAAAAACGGTCATGTTACGGCGTGTAGCGCCAAAGCCTAAGAAGCACAACACATACGATCGCGTGGTCGGATTTAACCCGATCGGCGATCCAAAAAAAAGGAAGAATTATCACAAGGTTTAAAATATAAACATGTATAAATTGGAAGGTTTAAGGTGATACATTATGTTATTTCCTATTTAATGCTAAGTTAGGTTATTTGACCCATTCTGCTTCCTAAGTTAATATGGCTGATCTGATCAGTATTAGTGACTTAAGGAATCTCTAGTGTGTCTTAAAGGATTAAGGATTTTAAGTGTCCTAATCCTAATTAATAAATGAGATTAAATTACCAATTTATCATATTACTATCTTACCCTAAGATTTCAAGTTAAGATGTTTAGGGATTTTTCAGGCTATTACAATGCAAATTAAAGAAACCCATATATGAATTAAAGCAAGCCTCCCGACAATGGTATTTAAAGTTTAACCATATCATTATTTCTTTCGGATTCAAAGAAAACATTTTTGATTAATGTATATATCTGAAGGTCGTGGAAGCAAATTTATTTTTCTAATTATATATGTGGATGATATTTTGCTTGCTAGTACTGATTTGGGTTTATTACATGAGACAAAGAGTTTTCTTTCAAAGAACTTTGAGATGAAGGACATGGGTGAAGCGTACTTCGTAATAGGAATGGAAATATATCGAGATAAGCCTAACCGGTTACTTGGATTGTCGCAAAACGCCTACATTAACAAAGTTCTTAAAAGGTTTAAAATGATAGATTGCTCACCTAGTTCAGCGCCCATCATTAAAGGTGACAAGTTTACTAAAGATCAATGCCCCAGGAATGCAATAGAGTGATTACAGATGAAAGACATCCCTTATGCTTCTACAGTCGGGAGTTTATTATATGCTAAAACGTGTACTCTTCCAGACATCAGTTCTGCAGTTGGGTTGCTAGGGAGATACCAAAGTGATCCTGGGATGGATCACTGGAGGGCTGCAAAGAAGGTAATGCGTTATCTTCAAGGCACCAAAGACTGTATCCTCACATATAAGCATACTGATCAACTTGAGGTGTTTGGTTATTCAGATTCAGATATGCTGGATGTATAAATAGAAAGGATTCTACATCAGGGTATGTGTTTTTGCTTGCTGGTGGAGCAGTTTCGTGGAAAAGTTCGAAGCAAACTCTTGTTTCTTCATCCACCATGGAAACTGGGTTTGTGGCATGTTATGTGGCCACTTCACATGCGCTTTGATTAAGGAATTTTATCTCAGGGCTTCAGATTATGGATTCTATCTCTATGCCACTGAGAATTTATTGTGATAATTCCACTACAGTTTTCTTCTCCAAGAATAACAAAATTTCAAGCGCATCAAAGCATATCGACATAAAATATTTGGTTGTTAGGGAGAAGATTTGGGATCATATAGTGTCTATTGAACACATCAGTACGAAACTGATGATTGCGGACCCTATGACTAAAGCATTGGTGCCAAAAGCTTACAAGGAACATGTCCTTAAAATGGGTTCGTGTGCTTAGTTGTATAAGGGTATTATGAATTGTTTTGACAATATGAGATATCATGATTGAGAATGATGATTCCGTTAATTTCCCGTTTCCAATTATGTGCACGTATGGTTGGATTTATGATAATTGTCATTGATTGACATTATAGTTGGACATTTATGCATAGATATAATGGATTTTCTAACCTATAATCTTCTTCATAAAGACTTGATTACGTGAGTTGTTAATGTTGTGGTACATGGAAGGAAGTATGTCGGATTACTGATACATAACCACCATGATCTGCATTAGCAATTTATTTAATCAACGTATAAAAGTAATTATGATTAAAGATGATTGGGATAGTTTTCTTAAGTGGCCACATGTCCATCATTGAATCCAAGAAGAGTATTTTTGAAACTTTAAAAAAAAAAAAAACTTAATTAGGCATTAGGCCAAGTGGGAGAACGTTGGAATTCCTAAGACAAACTGATTAGAATTCCTAAGTGGCCTTTTGACCACATCAAGTCCTTTCAAATTTCTAATTGATCTTTATGATGGTTCTTAGGATTCCATAACCCACTAAATGATTTAGTGGTTATTTAAGTGACTTTTGATATTTCAAATGCATGTCTCTTAGAATTCAATTAAAGAAGCCCAACCATCTCGCAAGTACACTTAACATTAATTAATTAGAGTAAGATAAATAGTCATTTTGTTTATGAGGATTCATTGATGGAATGAATCCATGAAGCTATATAAAGGGAGGCTCTTGGTCCCTCTCTCCACTCACAATAATTCACAACTTAGAGTATTGTGGCATCCCATCACTAAGCCAAGCTTAAGGGTGAGTGAAAAGAGAGAAGGCACAAGGCCTTACTTGGTGTCAAGGGTGAGCATCTCTACAAGCCAAGAAGGAGTCACCATTTCTTAAGAGAAAGCACAAGGCCTTACTTGGTGTCAAGGGTGAACATCTCTATAAGCCAAGGAGTCACCATTGCTTCACAAGATATGGCTCAAGGTATGGCTTAAATATTTGTTTAGTTGGTACTATTATCACATAATCAAGATCATAGTCCATGTATGCAATATGGACAAAAGTTTTACATAAGTTGCTAAGAATAACCTCCTTCGTCTTGAGGGACTAAGTGAGGGGGATTGTGTACGCCTTGCAGGAATCTACGCTGAAGTCAAAGACCAACAAGGTGTTGTGAGGATGAGAAAGTTTTGTAGAAGTCGAGGAATAAAGGCCACAGTGATTCTGTTGAAATCTATACCAAACTCAAGGAGATAACCCAACGAGGAGTGTGGATCCTATGCGGGTGCCAGTTAGATGTGGGTGAGTGTGGGCGGCACTCTATTGGCCCACGTCGCCTAAATTCATGTGAACAAGTAAAAAAACATTTAAAATGTTTTATTCTTTCATTCACATGTGCGGGTGGCCAATAAAGTGCCACCCGCAATCACCCGAACGAAAAGACCACCTGCACCTGATCGACTGCCCCCCAACGAGTAGTTTTTGTTGGATATGTAAAAGAGATACAAATGTTTGATTCCACCGAGGACTGGGTGGAAAAAGCAGGGAGTTATCATAGCGAGAATTTGTTCTCTCATGGGTCCCCTTTTTCCCTGTTGGCCGTGTGCGGCTCACGTGCCTGGCACGGTGTGTAGGTGTGTGTTTGTTTCATGCGGGCGTTCAAAATCCATGGGAGTGACAAACATGCACACTGTTACACTTCGAAACCCATGGCATGAATCCTTATGCAAGCAGCACGGATCTCGATATGAGACCCTCGGGTTCCAACCATGGAATGCGAATCACTATAACAAAATAATAATGATTACGTCTATTAAACTCAGAGTGCGTAAGCTAAATAAAACCTATTACATGTTACTGACTTCATGCGAGTCACGAACTCAATTCAAATAAGGAACTAATAAAAGACTTAATCCTATTACATCCAAATCACCCTTAAAAACATCACAGTATTATTCAAATGAAAAAATAAAAGAAATGCAGCCACTGGTACAAGTCTATCCTCTTCTTATCTCAACCAGCAACATAAAATGTCACGTGACCTTGGAATGCCAAGTAAGACCATATCTATCATCCATTCTTATGGAACATCAATAACCAAAAAACAATGAACAACAATATAAAATTTCGATAAATAAGAATACTAGGCATTTATATATTTAGGGATGATATGAGTATGCTATGAAATGAGGTTTCATTCAGATGATTTTACGTGATATGCTCAATCAAAGAAATGCAAGATTGATATGTAATGTAATGTAATTTACTTAAAAATGTTCCCTATCAAGTGACCCCCATCTGTAGCTTCACCGTTAAGAATCAATTCGGGACATAGGTCACCAAGAACAGCCGGAATGCCCATTTTCGTTCCAGGAGCTAATCCATGGTACGATGGCCACCACTCGCCGATTTTATGAGTGTCATACTCAAGGTATAGCCAACCGTATAAGACCTTGCAACAATCCTACCCTTATTTAAATGGGGGCAATTCCATAGGTACAGTCAACCTTAAGGAACCTCGTAGGTGATCCTTACTAGTTTAAGTGGGGATTTCAACCCACAGGTGTATAGTCACCCTTTAGGGAACCTTGCAAAGAATCCCTCGACTTTCTCTTATCAGACTCACTTAACAATCGCATATGCCTAGTACGCATGCAATTATTAACTTAGGACTCCAATGATAATTTCCATTGGAAACTATCCACACACCTATACGTGCGGGTAATCCACTGGAAGCCGTCATAAGTTTCCTAACAGTGTATACAAACCAACCCAATCAATCCTACATCATTAACTCTATCCGTCGCTGCCCGGTTAATCGGAAAAGCTATTCATAAGCGTATGAGTAGGACTTCCAATGATAACACTCTTCGGAAGCTATTTGTGCGCCCATACACCCGAATAATCCGCCGAATGCCATCACAGGTTTCCTTTTCCTAAGTACAAATCAAACCAACGTATAAGAGTCAACCTTCTAATCACCAAGTACATGGAGTGCGCAACTCTAAGGTAATGTCAAGTCAATAAATCAATCAGTAGTATAGTGTGCACCATGGAACTCAAAAGTGATTCCCCGTAGGTAGGCTAGATCCTTTAGACCATCCTTTGATTCCAAGTGACCAGATCTCAATCACATGGCACAAACCCCCAACCCAACTTAATCCATGTTCCGTGGAACTCAAAGTTGATTCCTTGCAGGTAGGCTAGGACTTTCAGATCAAACTTTGACTCCAAGGATCGTGCCTCAAGTCACATGACATAAATCCCAAACCAAAACCCATCAAAATCCACTTAGGAATACCATCGGCAGGCTCACCGATGTACCGGTGGGTGCCGATGGGTCAAAATAGGCTAATCTGGGTCCTTGTCGGCAGATTCACCGGTGTGCCAGTGGCTGCCGATGGAGACCCTTACTCTATATTTGATTCCCTGTCAGTAGGCTCACCGATGTGTCGGTGGGTGCCGACTTGCTATGATCTGGGTAATTTCTAGGTTCCGAAGCTTCACTTTAGGATACCAAATCCAAACAAAAGCGTATGTAATGATCAATAAACATCATATCAATAAGATTACACTACATAAATCATGCAAAACATCATTTAGCATAGCCAACAAGATCAACGTGCATTGAATCATATTTCTCAATAAGAATCTAAAACTAACCCTAATATTATGAAATGTTAAATATACTCAAACAATAACATGCTTTCATTCATCAGACGACAAAATACAATTCAGGCGATAAATTCGAGATGGATCATAATCTTCCATAAGAACTATACAGAAAATGTGACTTACCAAGCGTGTTCAGACATTAGACCTAACTCGGTTATCTTCCTTCTTCTCCTTTCTCTTCTTTTTCTCCCTCTTCTTCTTCTCCAAGGCTTGGACGGCTAGGGTTTTCTCTCTTCCCTCTTCTATTCTTATTCTCTTCTCTCAAAACCAAAATCCTAACCTCCTTTCCCAAAAATACTATTCACGCAACCGTATTACCTCATAAAAGTAACCTCCCATATTCCCTTAATTTACGTCATAATCCTCTCCTAACTTCCCACTTACATACACAATTGATAAGGAAACCTTCTACACTAAGAATCCCCCCAAATTCAACTCCTACTAAATAGGAACTAATTTCTTATTAAAATAGAAACTCTCTTTCATTCTAATCAAATTCAAATTCTATTGCAATTACTAAACTAACATTTTTCTTAATTGTTGGGCCACACTTCCATATCTGAACCAAGCCCTCTAATCTCAGTCCTATGCACAACTAATTAACTTAATTTCATTATAATACCACATTATTCATTAATTACTGTTTGACCCCAATTCTACACTTACATTAACACATTGTCACCATCAATTAGAATTCAAGTTCATTTATAATCGTTTAGCTCTATTAAATAATTACACATTAATTATTATTATTAATTTCTGGATCCAGATCACTACAGTCCTCCCCCATTTAGGAAAATTTGTCCCCGAAATGCACACTAGGTTGCTAGAATACTCAATCCTAGAGTCTATTATGCTTCAATTATGGAATTCTCAAGTTTAGCACGCATTCAATTGTACATCATACCCATACTAAATTCATATAAGTTCACATAATAGAAATATATTCGGTTAAACAAAGTGTGTGATTTGTGTACCTTCACTATAGGCATTATCTCTCTAGTCATCTATTCATCCCGTTTCTATAACATTTTCGTTGACTAAACCTTGCTCATTATTTTGCTTCAATGGTTGTCAACAATACCTTTGTATATGTCCCAACCTTCTAAAGTTAAAGCACCTTGGCGGCGGATGTGGCTGCGGTGGTGCCACTATAGGAGCAACAATGTTAACTAGAACTGGTCTCTCGATAACTCTCCGTCTTTTCTCATTACTTCTCTCTTCTTTTAGATCTCTAGGTCTATTAGTCTTTCCCTTGCCTCTATCACTGAGTTTCCTATTCCCATCTCCTCATAAGTTCTGTCTCCTAGGATTTTATGTAAACCTGTCATCAAGGAATCTACCCCTCCCTTAACAGCTGAACTGTCACAAACTACATTTTTCTATCCCTCGTCCATCTACAGTCCAATTAAGATTTCTAAGTGCACATCTAGGAGTATTTACATCTATATTAATCATGGCAGGCAACATAAGTAATCGTATGATCAAGTTATGCATTCCAAACATAACAAGCAAATGTATCCACGTGAATCTTGATGTTCATGTCTAAGTTTTCTTCACCCAGGCACTCTAACAACCTACTAGATGTAACAAATGTCTATGTTTTATGCATTCATAACACGCTTGTTTAACATAAAACGAATTCTACATTTAGGCACTCATAACTCAAACCATTAAGACAAAATACAGTCCAACATTGTGTTTAATACTTCAATTGACCATAATAATTTAGAAAGTTTATATTTATGTGTTTGTAATTCAATCATTTAACATGGGACTTTATTCCACACACAATG
>JAUPMG010287833.1:7490-17795 GCA_031762675.1 Pachysandra terminalis | reverse complement strand
TTATAATCACAATATATCAAATTAAATAATTAAAAAAAATAAAAGGAGAAATAATTCAAGGGGTTTAGGTCACTACATTAGTTGAAATGGTTCATGCCATGCTTTGTAATTCTGAACTTAATAAAAGTTTTTGGGGAGAAGCCATACTTATTGCATGTTATATATTAAATAGAATGCCTCATAAGAAAACCAAGATTACTCCATACGAATTATGGAAGAAAAGAACATCCAATCTTAAATATTTTAAGGTATAGGGGTGAAGGGCTATTGTTCGATTACATGAACCAACAATCAAGAAATTAGGACAAAAAGCTATTGAATGTATTTTCTTGGGCTATGCTCAGCATAGTAAGGGTTACAGATACATAGTTGCTGAGCCTAATAATTCTATTGAGATAAATACTGTTATAGAATCTAGATATGCAGAATTTTATGAACATAGGTTCACAACAATTCCATCTATTAGTGAGAAGATGGTGGAACCTATAAGAAATAACAATGATTCTAATGAGCCAAGTGAAACTTCTGAAATATGGATCAAAAGAATGAGAAAAGAAAAATCATTTGGACCAGATTTCATTGTGTATTTAGTTGAAGGATCTAGAGATTCGTCTTGCAAACAAAAGATGATTTCACCTAATATAGATTCAGATCCTTTGACGTATGAAGAGGCTATAAAGTCTCAAGATTCTGCATTTTGGAAAAAAGCAATAAATGATGAAATGGATTCTATAATGGGTAATAACACTTGGAAGTTAGTAGATTTACCCCCTGGTTCCACTCCTGTTGGTTGTAAATGGATTTTTAGAAAGAAATTGAAAGTATATGGAACCATAGATAAATTCAAAGCAAGGCTGGTTGCTAAAGGTTTTAAACAAAATGAAGGTTTGGATTATTTTGATACTTATGCCCATGTTGCTAAGATTGCTACAATTAGAACTTTAATTGCATTAGCATCTATTAATAAATTTAGTATTCATCAAATGGATGTTAAAACTGTGTTTTTAAATGGTGAGCTTGAAGAAGAGATTTACATGAATCAACCATAGGGTTTTGTTTTGCATAATCAAGAACGAAAAGTTTGTAAATTGGTTAAGTCCCTTTATGGACTTAAACAAGCTCCTAAGCAGTGGCATGACAAGTTTGATAAAGCTGTGATAGCAAATGGTTTTAAAATTCATGAATCTAATAAGTGTGTTTATAGTAAGTTCTATAAAAATCAAGGAGTCATTATTTGCTTGTATGTTGATGACATGTTAATTTTTGGAACTGATCAACTTAGTATTGAAAATACTAAGAAATTTTTGTCTTCTAGTTTAGACATGAAAGACATGGGTATAACTGATGTGATTCTGGGTATTAGAATTGTCAGAATCAATGACGGTTTAATTCTTACTCGGTCTCATTATATAGAAAAAATTCTTAAAAGGTTTAATCAATATGGTTGTATACCTGTAGCTACACCTTTTGATGCTAGTATGAAATTATATCCTAATACTGGTAGAGTTGTAGACCAAATAGAATATGCTAGAGTTATTGGATGTTTGATATATGCTATGACATGCACTAGACCTGATATAGCATATACAGTTGGAAAAATGAGTAGATGTACTAGTAACCCTAGTCATGTTCACTGGTATGTTGTACATAAAATTCTTAAATATTTAAAAAGAACCATTGACTATGGTATATTGTATAGTGGGCATCCTATGGTATTGGAAGGATATACAGATGCTAGTTGGATCACGGAAAATGATGATCACAAATCAACCAGTGGGTGGATATTCATCCTTGGTGGAGGAGCTATCTCCTAGGGTTCTAAGAAATAGACCCTTATTACAGACTCTACAATGGCAGCAGAGTTTGTGGCATTGGCTTCTTGTAGCAAAAAAGCAGAGTAGTTAAGGAATTTATTAATGGAAATTCCTATTTTGCCTAAACCTATGTCTCCTGTATCTTTACATTGTGGCAATTAGGCTATACTGTCACGGGCTTATAGTCATATTTATAATGGCAAATCAAGGCATAGTTATGTAAGACAATTACTTATTGATGGAGTAATTACAATTGATTTTGTGAGATATGTTCAATATTTGGCAGATCCACTAACTAAAGGACTCACAAGGGATTTAGTGTGGAAAACATCAAACGGGGTGGGATTAGTGCATTTAGATCACCAATAGTGAAAACTCAACCAACACTTGAAAATCCAAGATCTTAAGTTCAATGAGTTAAAAGTACACTATATGGTGTGATCACAAGCACCATATGTTGTATTAGTTTTTAAAGCTAATAAAACATCCCAAGGTTAAGGTGCTTGGAACCTATAATGTTATAATAAAGGTTGTGCGTTATGTACTTAATAGGCTTATAACATATTTTGTTGAAGTGTATAGATTACAGGGCACTTTTGATAAGCCTGCCTATATGAGTGCCGGAGGTGGTACCGCCTTCTATGAGACTAAGGTTTTATGTCTCTAGAACACTCGTGAAACGAGGATATAGACACAAGGCCAATCCACGTGTCAGCTTAAAGAACTACCCAATGAGAAGAAAGCACGTATGTGAGGTATGTCCGACAACTCAATATAGGATAACTAGTTCAAAGCTTGTCTACCATGTTATTCTAATTAGCTTTGACATATTATCACAAAGTGAAGGTTCAAGTCCTCAAGACACATTCATTTATGCCTGAGCTTTTCCTATTCAAGTCAAGTTGTTTTTTAATTTTGAAAATGGCGGGGGATTGTTAAAGCATTTTCAAAATCTATTACTTATATATATATATATATTTGGAAATGGGAATGTTTTTAAAAGAAAGGAGTTAAAGAGCTTTGAAAGAAGTCCCACATTGGAAACTGGAAAGCTGGAGTGATCATTTATAAAGCCTAACCCACAAAAAGCTATTGTTTAATAAAGTAATACTTTGGTGTGTGCTTTACTAGGGTGCAAAGCACCGGACGCACACGCACACGCGCGCGTGGCATTGGGCTGTGGGGCGCTAGTGGCGCTTTTGTGACGCCTTGATGGCGCACTTGACACTTCGCACGAAGCATCGGAGATCAAAGATCAAATCATGATCGTTAATTTTTAGATGGTCAAGATCATTCGATCTGATGGTTCAATCTGGACCATAAGATGCTTCTTAGGTAGATCCAATGGTTGGATGTACTGAATTGTTAGTATTGTCTAAACTAATTTTGATCTAATGGTTGAAATTAAATGATCGTTATTCATTTAATCTAACGGTCATAATTAAATGTCTGTTGAGAATAGGTAGTCTATAACTGTTGAAATTGAAACTGTCTTGTAGTGGACAGACACAATAACTGTTTACTAAACTATTTATAAGACTACTGCAGGCTGTTAAATATATAGAATTTTTCTAGAACTTCTTCTCTTCTCTCTAATCTCTTTCTATCTTCAAATTTTTGAGTCTTTGTTCTTGACTGAATAGAAAATTAAAGGGTGTTCATGTTTTAGTTTCGTAAGTGCAAAAACGAAACTAAATTACAGAAGTTTTTTGGGCTCCATTGTATCTTGGAGAAATATTTGTTGTATTCCTGTTTGCATACCATTCTTGGTGGGGGCAAATAATTTCTTAAAGAAAGCGACTCTGTAACGCACCTTGGGAGCATTTCTTTTTCTTCTGTCCAATTTTCCAACAGTGGCAGATCATACTTATCTATCAGATAAGGATGATAAAGAGTCCCTGTTTGATGAAGTCTATGTTCTTCATCATTTCAGCTTAGTAGTCTTTCATGTTAGGTCATTCTCCTAGATATTAGGAGATTAGTTCAGTTCATCAGTCTTTCAATTCAAATCGAGTCTATCTCCTGGATATTAGAAGATGAGTTATCACTCCTACTATTGAGGAGATCGTTTGTTAAGATGGGGGCTGAGTCTTTAAATTGGAAGTTCTGTAGCAGAGAAAAGCAAGAAATTAAATATCTTTAGTTTCAAATTAGAATTATAGTTAGACTCTATCATTTTGGTATCAGAGTAACATCCTGTGACAATGGTGCAACCACCACCTAGTTTTGAAAAACCTATTAAGCAAAGAGAAGAGCCTGAAGTCCATCGGGGAGGTGTCTCCGATCTGAACATACGAATGGTAGAACTCACTGAAGCTGTTCTTTCAATGCAAAACAACCTCAACAATTTTTTCCAACAGCCAAGACCACCCCAACCTCCAGCACCCCCAGCCTCACACAATTTCCCAGACAGCCACCACATCTAAATAAACCTACCTTCATCAGTTTTCAAGGCAGACCCATACGACTAGAATTTCCCACTTTTGACAGCATTGATCCCAAGGGCTGGGTTTTCAGAGCACAACAATTCCAGGGACTGAATGGCATCCCCGAAGAACACATGGTGGACTTAGCATCAGTTCACCTTCTTGGTGATGCTATTCCATTGTACCAGTGGCTGGCAAGGACTATTGGACGACCACCTTGGAGTGCATTTTGTCGAGCTTTGTGCTCTCAGTTTGGCTCGACCGAAGATGAAGACCCTGAAGGGTCGTTATCTAAACTACACCAAACCACTACTGTTCGAGACTATTAGGCTAAGTTTGAGCGGCTTGCAAACCGAAGTCTCGTCTTACCAGAACCCTTTCTTATTCGTTGTTTTATTTCCGGCCTACATGACGATATTCGAGCTGGTGTATGGTTGTTGAATCCTCATACATTGATGCAAACAGACACAGTAGCCAAACAACAAGAGGAAGCTACCGATGCTATAGTCTCTTCACTGTCCAATGACACTCCAATAAGACACCCTTCAACCGCACATCCCAGCCTCAAACACCACCCTTACCTCCATCAAAGTGGACAACTACTACCTCTCCCATTGCAGCATCTATTCCACCCGAAGTTCGGCGTCTCAGCATTGCTGAATAGAATGAAAGAAGGTCCAAAAACCTATGTTTCAACTGTGATGAACAGTACCGCCCCAGTCACCGTTGTAAAAAGCCTGAATAGTTGCTCTTGGAAGCCAATGACAACCCGCATCCCATTGAGATGCCTGCAGACAACAATGAGGAAGAGCCACCTCTTGAAATCTCCCTTCATGCCCTAAGTGATACCAAACATCCAGAAACTATGTGCCTCATTGGGCAAATCAAACGGCAATCTATGATGGTGTTGGTTGATTCCAACGCAACCCATACAAGTTCCCTCATCCAAAAATTGCAAAACGTTGTGGGTTAAAGGTAACAAATTCAAATCCCATCTCTATTACAATAGCCAATGGTTCTAAGGAGCATAGCCCTAGTCGTTGCAACAACGTGCTAATGACCTACAAGGACATGCATTCTA
Organism: Pachysandra terminalis; assembly: GCA_031762675.1. Lineage (NCBI taxonomy): Eukaryota > Viridiplantae > Streptophyta > Magnoliopsida > Buxales > Buxaceae > Pachysandra > Pachysandra terminalis. Next base: position 12,474 of record JAUPMG010287833.1, on the reverse strand, counting down.
TCCAACTTTTTACCTTCTACCAGTATGCGGGTATGATGTTGTGCTCGGTGCTGAATGGCTCCAATCACTTGGCCTTATCTCATGGGACTTCAACCAACTGAAATCTAGTTTAAACAAGGTGAGCAACAAATCCTTTTGACTGAATTAAGCCCTACTTTTTTCACAGCGAAAGACTCATGAGAGTTTCACCAACTCATGTTACAACAAAAGCCGGGTTTCTATGTTCACTTCATGCACTCTCAGCAAACCCCACAAGTTGTGCTAGACCTTGAGGTATCTTCCTTGCTTAAGCAGTACTCAAATATATTTGAGGAGCCTCATGGATTCCCTCCAACCAAAAGTCAAGATCATCAAATACCTTTATTGCCAGGCAGCACACCAACAAATGTAAGGCCATTAAGATACCCTCATTTCCAAAAAAAATGAAATTGAAAAATTAGTAGAGGAAATGCGAGATTTTGGTATTGTACGGCTTAGCACAAGTCCATTTTCCTCTCCGATTCTCTTAGGTTGTGTTTGGAACCTTGGATTTTAGAAGAAAAGAAAAGAAAGTAAAAAAGAAAGAGAAAATAAAAGAAAGTACATTACTTTCAACTGTTTGGTTGAATAGAGAAAATTTGAAAGAAAATTATAAAGAAAATGTTTTCTCTTGTTTGGCTATGTAAAGAAAACCAAAATGAAAATTAGTCAGTTTTTTCTGTTAGCCATATAAAATAATTGCATGGATTACAACATGAAATCCATGCATGTGGTGGTGATGGTGGTGGTAATGGTGGTGGTGGTGGTTGTAGTGGGGGGTGGTGGTGGCGGTGGGGTTGTGTGGTGGTGGTGGTGGTAATGGTGGTGGTGGTGGTGGTGGTGGTGGTGGGATGGTGGTGGTGGTGGTAGTGGTGGTGGTAATGGTAGTGTGATGGTAGTGGTGGTATAGAGGTTTTCTCGCCAACTTCTTTCATTTTCTTTTCTCTCAAGATCTCTACCTTTTTGGAGAGAAAAGTTTTTAGTCACAAAGAGAAAATTTGAGAAAAAATTTTCTTTTCCAACCCCTTTCTTTTCTTTCAAAAATGGTCAACCAAACAAAAGAAAGTGTTTTCTTTAGCACTTTCTTTTCTTTTCTTCTGAAATCCAAGGTTCCAAACACAGCCTAAAAGCTCAAGCTGTTAGAAAAAAGCACAACAATGTATATCAAATGGTTCAATACCCTCCTGCACATGTGGGCTCTGCACGGGAACAATACATCCGTGGAAAAACATAGGGTACCGAGGAAAATACATAGGTTCCCGGGATTTGATCACTTGACCTCCCGTTCTGATACCATGTTAAACACCAATTACTGTAAAAGCTTGAGCTGTTAGAGAAAAGTACAACAATGTATATCAAATGATTCAACACCCTCCCGCACGTGCAAGCTCTGCACGGGAAGAATACATCCGTGGGAGAACATAGGGCACATATAGGCCCCCGGGATTTGATCACTTGACCTCCCGCTCTAATACCATGTTAAACACTATTTGCACTAAAAGCTCAAACTGTTAGAGAAAGGCACAACAATATATATCAAATGGTTCAATACTCCCCATTGGATCTAGAGACTAGTGAATATGAGCCACCCACTATCTCTAACAACATAGATTAGAGGTGTCTAATACAGATGACAGAGGATTAATATGCTTCCATCATCTTAATGGTTTGAATTTCCACATTACTTCTCAACTTATCGAAGACTCTAAAACCAATTGAACATAGTATTCTGACCAAATTTTTTTTTTTTCTAAGGATATTTATTTAGTATATAATATTAGCATATAAAATAAGGTGTAGAGCTAACAAGCTTTTCTCTTAAACCATTCTTTTCACAATAGGCACACAAATTTTTAAAAGTTCTTTTTTCAAGGATAAATTTTTAGAAGTTAGGTTTTGAAATCTATTTCATGAATATATATATTCCATTTGAAGGCTCTTGCCAAGATCTTTTTATGTCAACCATTTGCATTTTTATTTAATTAATATTTCACATAATATTTTAATTAAATATAATATATATTAATAAATATTTTAATTAAATATAATATATAATAATAATATAATTATTTGGGTTCAATGAAGAAGATAGCACTATCAGAAGTAACACAATAATTTAGCTTCTATAAATTTGTGGTTCAGTCTTCCATGTGGTTCAGTCTTTCATGTTCATAGTCATAAGGTGATGGTTACTCATACCTAACATGCCTAATTAAGTTCTAAGATTGCTTTGGGTAGCTTGATGGCAGATAGGTAAACAAACTAATCAGGTCACATGGAAGACTGAACCACAAATCATTTAATAGTTTAATTAAGTAATTGGGTTTCAACATTGAGAGCATCTCAGTGATCCCATCTGACCCACCAAAATCAAAATGAAAACATAATTCCATCATGAATGAATAGTTTTCAGCATTCAAAGTAAATATAATATCAATCCATATCTGTTGTCAAAGTGAGCATATGGCATTGATGTTGAAATGTATTTATTTTCTACTGAATTTCAAAAGATTTCAGTCAAAGAGGAATTATCAAAGGTATATTGATTTTTATAAAAACAATTGAAAATAGTGTGAAAAGTAAGCTTACTTAATTTTCTCCATAATGACTACATTTATGTCCATAAATAAATATGAAAAATATTTCGTAATAATAATAATAATGATAATAATAACTGTTGAACCATTTGATATATATATATATATATATTGGTGTGCCGTTCTCTAATAGCTTGAGTTTTTAAAGTAAGTAGTGTTTAACGTGGTAACAGAGCGGAAGGTCAAGTGTTTGAATCGCGGGATATATGTTGTTCCTATGCGGGTGTGTGGTGTGTGTTTGTTCGCCCTGGAACCATTTGATATATATTGTTGTGCCGTTCTCTAAACTTGCCTGAGAAAATGTACTTAAAAATATCTTCTTTTTTTTCACTTTTATTATTAAATTACTTAAGATAGGATCTGACTTTTAATGATTTTGAAAAAAAATATAAAAATAGTGGTGGTGGTGATGTTAGTAGCATCTATAGACTTTTGGCTTAAGAATTCACACAATAATCCTTAAGCATCTCTTAACCGTTGGATCACAGATAGGCCTCCAAGACCTAAAAATATGAAGCAGCCCATGTCAGAATTCTTAAGCCAACATCAGCCATGGAAGCAGCCCATGTGGTGTTCCAGATCAGGACTAAAAAGATTTCAACAGTTTTGGTATTGGAGACAGATATTCTGAATCTCTGGTACCACACCAAAGGTATTGACTTCTCCTCTATTGGAGTTGAGACCACAATATTTGTTATAGATTTTGAAGTACATGATCAAATGCCAATCTTTTTTTTTTCCCTAATTTTATTATTATTGTTGTTGGTGTCTATGTCAAATAATCCGAATTTGTGTTGTGAGTACGAGAGCGTCACCAATAGGTCGATTTGACTTTTCAAATCCATGATTTTAAAAAGTAGATTGGAATAAATATATAAAAACTATGGAATTTAAGATATTTTTAAAATATTTAAGAGTTAAAATTTGAAAAAAAATTGATATTTTTGTTATTTTAGAGGCTTTTTTAGAAAAATATAAAAATAAATAAGTTTTATTTTAAAAAAAATATTAAATTAGGTTGATAAATATCCATCTTGAACTGTGTCTTTGTAATGAAGTACAATTTGTATGTATATATACAGACACTTTGTAGGCGCTCTCGACCATAAGTTATTTTCAAGTTTGGCATACTCGCTCCAACACCTGCTCGGTATTCTAATGACTTAGGTTGTTGTTGTTGTTGTAGTTGAGGTCACCAGTAGGGACGTATAAGTCCCTCGCTTAATCAAATAGCGACATGTGACATGGATAAACTTGCAACCCTTTAGGCTGTGCTTGGAACCTTGGTTTTTTTGAAGAAACGAAAATAAAAAATAAAATAAGTGAAAAAAAAAAAAGAAAAACGACAAATATTTCTTTCTAAGTGTTTAGTTAAGATGAGACATACAAAGAAAAGAAAATCAGATTCCAAAAGTTGCAATTAGTTCTCACGGTAAGGTGAATTGCGTTAGATTTTTTATTCAACATCTGAATATTTTCGTTGGACTTTTATGATCCATTAAATTGTGTCTTTGGGCTTTATAAGCTTATGAATGGATTTGGGCTTGTTCTTTAGGATACGTGTCCTCTTTTGGTTCAAGAGGTGCCTTAAAAAGGTACATGTTTATTCTTTTTTTGGTTTCCCAAGGTATCCCCAGGCTTTTGCCCATGACTAATCGTCCGAGGTACGGTTGGGCGCCAAGGCAGGGACCTCTCCCAAGAAAGTTTGCTGCATTCACAAGAGCTTGAACCCGAGACCACTTGCTTAAGCGACCAGAGCCCCTTCCACTCAGGTCAACCATCGTTGGTAGGTATATGTCTCTTCAAAGGGGTGTGAAGAATTCTATAAATAGAAGTCCTATCTACCCATTTAACACACACTACTTGCAATAATAATTGTTGATTTCTCTCTCTTTCTCATTGTGCATTGTGTTTTAATACTCCTTTGAGTTTTCAAGAGCTGTTTATTCTTCCGTTGTCGAGTAATTCATCGTCAGTTCTCCTCGAGTCTGCAGGTAGACGGTGCAACCTATCGAGAGGTGAAGGACCGTTGAATCATGGATACCAGTCGCCATCAACCCTGACACTAAGGATATAATCGGATAGGGGGCGATATCGGTATCAAGGACAATGACTATACGCCTTCGTCCATAAATCGATAAGTTCTCATTCTCCTATTTATTGTTATTTTATAAAATACTTATATTATTCTTTTCTTGATTGCATATCAATATTATTTATTCATTAATTATATTTGATTGCCTATCACATTCATCTTATCTAACTTACCCCATAGACATACTCCTTCATATTTTTACAACAACTTGATACCGATATATTTTCTTACGATATTTCATTTAAGATAAGATAAATATTTGTTGCATGATAAT
>JAUPMG010287816.1:0-17797 GCA_031762675.1 Pachysandra terminalis | reverse complement strand
TTTCTGTTCAAACATGTTGGATATTTTATTTGGGATGTAATAGGGCTCTTCTGAAGCCATTTAGTTGATGTATTTATGTCAGTTCTTTTTTTTTTTGTGTACTGATGCTTCTGCTATTCTGTTTGGATGAATAAATCCAACATTTTATTTCATCCTTTCTTGGTTATGACGATGTCGATCCGCGGTCCAGAAATGGATCTAGAAGGTCTCACCTCGATATCTGTACCATCCCATCTAGGGATTTGGGTTACAAGATCTGGGGCGTGACACAAACTTATCAATAACTGCATCAGTAATTGCTAGTACTCCCTTCTATTTCAAGGCGTACTTCACGGCAATTTTCGGTCTTCTAAAGGACTCAGGCAAGGAGATCCATTGTCCCTTTCGCTATTTATTATTCCGGAAGATGTCCTGAGCAAGAATTTGAAAACAAAATTGAAAACAATAAGGTTGGTTGGTAAAAACAGGTTAGAGGTACGTCACTTATCTCTCACCTCTTATTTGCTGATGACATCCTCATATTTTTAAATGGTAAGAAAAATTCGATTACTTCTTTCCTAAATATTTTTCATGATTACGAGAAGAGTTCTTGTTAGAAAGTTAACAAGAATAAAAGTTGTTTTATTACTCCTGGTAAAATGCTTGCTTGTCGTAAGAATATTATTGCTTCTGCTTCTGGTTTTGTCAAAAAAGCTTTCCCTTTGACCTACCTAGGGGTTCCTCTCTTTAAAGGTAAATGCAGGATTGCTTACGTTGCTCCTAGTATTGGTAAGATTAAGACTAAGATTGAGAATTTGAAGAATAAGCTCTTTTCTTGGGGTGGTAAAATAACTTTAATTCATAGTGTTTTAGCATCTATCCCGATCCACACTTTATCTGGTCTTTCTATTCCGGCTTTAGTTTTGAAAGACCTAGAGCGTCTTTTTTCTTCTTTCCTTTGGGGGAAAAACATCATTGGGTGGGTTGGAATCAAATTACAAAACCTAAGAAGGAAGGTAGCATCGGTTGTCGGCCCCCCAAAGAGGTTATGATAAACTTACAATCTAAAATTGTGTGGAATGTTCTGGAGAGGAAATCTCATCTAGCTAAACTTATGCATAGCAAATATATTAAAGAGGCTTCCCCTTGGAGTCTAAACCACTTTGGTAGGACTTCCAAACCTTGGAAGAGGTTTCTCAATTGCAAAGAAGTTTTCCTATATAACTCTATTTGGCTTATTGATAATGGTATGGTTTCTTTTTGGCATGATCCTAGGTTGGATATTGGTCCTCTAGCCCCCTTTTCCCTTCATGGAGTGCAGACCAATCAAAATGTTTTGGTTAACAATGTCCTCTGTTCTAACCATTGGGATGAAGTTTTTTTGCAAAATAACTTGCCTTCATTTATTGTGAGAAAAATCTTATCATCTATGCTTTACATTGATTCTGATCTTGATAAACTTATTTGGCAACTCACGACTGATGGCAAGTTCAGTTCAAAGTCTGTCTGGGAATCCATCAGGGTCCCAAGTAATCCACGGATTTGGTCCAGATAGATTTGGTTGAAATATATTCCTACAAAAATCAACGGTTTTATATGGAAAATGTTCAAGAATGCTATTCCAGTGAATGCTAGAGTTAAAATGGCGGGAATCAAGTTGCCGTCCAAATGTGTATGTTGCATAACACACAAAGAAGAAGATTTAAACCACCTTTTTTCTTATAGCGAATTAGCATCAAATATTTGGAGGTACTTTTATCCTCTTTTTAATATGAATTATCTGGAGAGGCAACCTATTCTCGATAGAATTCGATTCTGGTTTGCATCTGGAAACACCACAACTCATATCGGAATATTAAGAAGCCTTACTCCAGTTATTATCACTTGAGAGAAGAAACCAAAGATTACATGACGGACAGTTAACACCAACAAATAGTATTATCTTCAAAATCTGCCAATGGTTGCGAGAAATTTCAGGTATTATTAAAGTTTTAGTGAATTAAGTTTTACTCACATGCTTTCATTGGATGCTTTGTCCATCCCTGTGGTTGTACCCAAAAAGAAAGTCGTCATTCCGGTCAAATGGCTGAGGCCTGCTCATGGCGTGATTAAACTGAACATGGATGGTGCAACAAAAGGTAGTACTGACCTGGCTGGAGGCGGGGGAATCTTTCGAAACTCTGATGGAGAATTTATGGTTGGATTCTCTTACTTCTATGCCTTGGCAACCAATATGGAAGCCGAAACCCGTGCCTTACTTGATGGCCTATGCAAAGCGAGGGATATTGGAATCTCCAATCTTTGTGTGGAAATAGATTCCAAAGTTTTGGCGAAGACTATTAATGGGCAATCTTCTTGCCCTTGGTCAATTTTTCACCGGGTTAAAAGAATTTTGCAGTTCATGCCTTTTAACATTGTTCATATCTATAGAAAGGCAAACTCTGTTGTAGATTCTTTAGCATCCTATGCCTGTTCGTCTTTTACTAATCATAATTATGACAACAAAGTTTCTCTTCCCTTGGATTGCAAGATTGCGCTTGGGATGGCCATGAGTGGCCTCTTTAATCTTAGGAGCTTCAAAGGTTAAGTTGGTCGGTCTGTATTATCTTTTTTATTTAAGGAGGTGTCTTGTCATGCATATAGTTTTGTTTAGATGATTTTTGTGTTATCTGCATTTGGAGTAAGGTTCATATGTCCCCCATTATTTTTTGACATTTTCTAATATACAGGTCGGGGTCATCTCCTCAATCCCCCTCTCTCCGATGGAAGGCTTCTACTCGCTTTGACTAGAGGGTATTTTATAAAATAAAAAAAGGTAAGTACTATGCATAATGTTGTTTGTAAGCATGACTAAAATGTTTTATTTATGATAACATAACATGCTAAGATGTTGACTGTTCACCCTCGGATTGGGTGGGTGAAAGGACCTTGTTAAGGGCATTAAAGATGTTATACCAACTGGATTAACTTAGGCTAATAGGGTCATCACGGGTTAATAGACGTGAGGGACCAGATTGTGAGTAGTGGTTCAGTAACTAAGCTTTTAAAGCTTAAGTGACCCTTGTAGTTTTGAATCCTTCTTGTTAAGGATGGTCGGCTACACTTGAGTTGTCTGTCAACCATGAATTGTAACAAGTGAATTAAGCATCTTCATGTGACTTATTAGGGTGGTTGTGATTGGGTTTAACTTGAGTGAGACCTGTGGTTTTGACCCCCTAAAGGAAAATAGACTTGGGCGCTTGTGATCCGTGGGTTGAAAGTTCCTAAAACTACGTTGTGCATGTAGATTTGTGATGGTCTTATCCAATTGGTAAAAACTATGACATAAAAGGCGTTTGATCTTGCCTAAGAGTGGATTGTCTTTGATCCGACTAGTATCCGTAAGTTCGTGATAGGGATTTGAGTCAACTCACCTGACAAGATCACTGCTGATTTCTTGTTGTTCATGTTTACATTGTTTATGTTGTTGCATGTGCATATCATTAGAGACGGATTGCATGTAGACACAGTTGTGTGAACTGTGGGTTATAGTTCCATTTATTCGACGATTGGTATAAGTGTATCATGGCATATGAGATGCTTTATTGATGTATGTGATGTACGACACTAGATGCGATGTATATATTTATTTATTATATAAGCACATTGTCATGATATTTATATGATAACCATTTATATAACTGTTATTTGACTTGTTATGGATGTCATTGTAGGTTTATGAGATTGATGAATGTTATTTATGATGTAACATGGATGCATGCAAAGGATTGAATGTTATGTATGATATAACATGACTATGTGATTAAAAAAAGGGTTGATCGCTCTAAGTTTCTTTATGTGTGAAGGGCTAGTTGTTAGTTTGCATTTACGAGGTGACGAGGCATGGCATTTGACTTCTTGGTAGATTAGTTTAGCTTTGTTTTGAGAGTGTTGGATTAGTAGGTTTGGTTTATGATTTTCAGTTTTAGATTATAGTTTGATTTATATTAGATTTGGTAGTTTCATTCTAGTTACTTAGTTTGATTCGTTGTTTAAAACCTTTGATTTATTCTTGATTATATAGAAACGTTTTTGTTAACTTGCATTTTTATATGAGTTAGTCTTCCGCTGTATTTTTCTGTTTAGGTGTATTAGCTCCACCGCACATTTTGTGCGAGGAAATTAGTTGTCTAGCGACCTCCTAGGTTGGAGCTTGAGGTTGAATACTCGAGATGCACGATTGCAGGCTTATCGATGTGATTTGGATTTTGGAGCGCAACAGAAACTCCGGTGCAACAAAAAAGGCAACACGACGTCCACAAGATACAACAATCCAGCAACACTGTAGGCCTCCTATGTTTTGCACGGAACTATGAGAGATCGAGCTCACCAGAAAATTGCACCTTATACTTTGTTCAGGAAATAAATAGCAAGTGAAAATAGAAGAAGAGAACTTTCAGAAAAGAAGATGTGAAAATTGTTGGTTATATTTTTCTCTGAAGAAACGAGTATATTTATATAAGAAAAAAATAACGTTAGAAAAGGTCTGTTCGTAGAAACCTATCGGAAGACTGTTTTTTAGGGGAGTTTAAAACATCACGTCTCTAAAGCAACACGTGTTGTTATTTAAAATGTTATAAAAAGCAAACAAAATTTGTGAAAGGGAATGCTTTAACCTGCGCGTGTGAACTGAATTGAACCAACTGTGCATGCGTGCGTGTGTTTTTGTGGCACATGTGTTAAAGGGTTTCCGAATCTGGCATCCCAAATCCCACTAGATGGGCCTTGGGATGCTCCACGGCCTCCTATGAGGGGGATGACTCCCCACACATTTTTACAAGCTTACTTGCTCATGTGAAGACAAACACTTATAATTCACAAACTTGTCTTGTTCATTTCCATTATGAGACTATTCTCTTTTCACTACACATATGATCACAAAGGTTAAGTCACCTAATAAACATAATAAAAACCTTTTTATTGAAACACTCTACAGATTTTTTTGGTTTAAAAGCCCATATTTCATTGATCATGACATAAAATATAACTAAATAGATGAAACATTTTTGTGAGTCGTTAAGGGGAGAAGAAGGCTCGAAACCTATACAACAATGTGGTCGAGCCATGGTTCAATTGAAATGGACAATACAAAGAGGAGTTGGTGCCTCGAAATGGAGTGAAGGGAAAAATAAGAAAACGTAATGAAAAGAGAGGATAAGAATGAAGAGATGTAAGGTGTTGTTTGACAAAAAAAAGGCTTTTTGAGTTTCCATCCGACATTTACGAGAGACATAAATGTCGAATAGATTTCGTTTTTTTCTTTTTCTTTTGTAGAAGAAATAGATTTCGCTTTAAGTAAAACTGGAAATCATAAATATGCACTAGGGTCTCTGTCAAAGGCTCAAAGCGAAGTATTTCATCAATTTTTGTCCCTTTATTTCTCTCTCTTCCCCTCTCCATCACAGAAGCGGAAGAACCCTGGAAAGCTGTATCCTATTATCTGCAAGTAAGTCCTCTCTCTCTCTCTAGAATTTAAATATCCCGTCTCTTGAATAATGATATTTCATTTGCATTTTGATTTATGTAACTAAAAATTTGAATTTTGATTATGAAATTGCTTCCATTTTCATCTTGTTTCCAGATCCAAGTTCGAAACCCTAAAAAGTTGAGATTTTCTGGAAAATTTCCTAATGAATATTTTCTAGGGTTTGCTTTAGGAGCATTTGAAATGATATCTGATTGTTTATCCTATTAGCTATCTCTTTGATTTATTGTTCATCTTGGTTGTTTATAGGATCCTTGTTTGAGTGGCCCCTTTGTTATTTTCATTTTTTTTTCTTCATTATACTAGATTTTGAGCTTCGATTTCTATTATGTTACACTTCCTGCGCTTGTTATTTTTCATAGTTCTTGTTTTGTTGTTTTTGTGGATTTCGTAGGGATTAGGTGCAGGTGGTAAATGCGGTAGATGGGTTGAACAAAAGCAAAATAAAGATTGTATTTTTGGATCGTTTTTTTCATTTGTAGTTGCAATGGATGATGATGGTGGATTGAATTTGCGTAATTGGGGTTATTTTGAACCGTCCCTTAAAGGACACCTGGGTCTGCAGCTCATGTCCTCCACAGTGGCAGAGAGAGACACTAAACCTTTTCTGTCTGGACGTGATTCTGCCGTCATGGTTAGTGCAAATGGATCTTTTCACCATAAGGATTGTGGCGTATCGGAAGCGCCAGTTCCAATGGAGTATGTGAGGGATGGTTGGATGAGTCAAAGGGATAAGTTTCTACACATGTTGCCTGGTAATACCAATTTTTCTGTTCTATCGGAACCTTCCGGGGCACATGCCATGCAGATGCTACAGCCGCCTGATTCGTCAAAGGATGAAAGGGTTACTCGAGTGGAAGAGGCAGGTAATAAAAAGGCTGGTGGTCCTTTGAAGAAAAGATCTGGGGGTCGTGCCCAAAAATCCCCCAAAACGAAGAAGGCTAAAAGAAATCCTGCTGCACCTAAGGATGAGAGCAATTCTTCTTCTCAACGAGCAAAGCCTGGGAAGAAGAATACTGGGGTTGTTATAAATGGGGTTGATTTGGATATATCGGGTATTCCAATACCAGTTTGCTCCTGTACTGGAACACCCCAGCAGTGTTATCGATGGGGCTGTGGTGGGTGGCAATCTGCTTGCTGTACCACAAGTATATCGGTGTATCCCTTGCCAATGAGCACTAAAAGGCGTGGTGCAAGGATAGCTGGAAGGAAAATGAGTCAGGGAGCGTTTAAGAAAGTCTTGGAGAAACTTGCAGTGGAAGGTTATAACCTTGCAAATGCTATTGATTTGAGGACTCACTGGGCAAAACATGGTACCAACAAGTTCGTCACAATCAGGTAGATGTACAATGTGGATACCTTAACTGGCCTCCCATTGCATTCGGTCTGTTTCACCTGTATATACATGTTCATGGCCTTTTTGCAGAGGCTTCCCGGATAGTTTGTAGTAAATGAATTTTCTTAGTCATGTTACGTGTTTTGAAATTTAGACATTGCGTTCCTTGAATATGTTGTTTCCTTATTATTTCTGCTTGTAGTTTAAGGGCTATTAATCTTATTTGGCTGCAAGAATTCTGAAATTAATGGATGAGATTTGTTTTGTTGGATCCATATGGGAGCTTTATTACCGTTCATAGTTTGATGGTATCAAACAACATTGTTTTTTTTTCCCTTGCCTATGTTTGTTCTTATGAACGTGCAAATACAGTTAATTGTTTTCATATCTCATTCCAGCTAGTTCATGCACTCAAACTAGTTACTTTTTCATATATGTGGAAGGAATTCTGAAGAGTAGTACCACACGTTATTTTGGGTTGATCTATTAAAATGTTCTGATGGTCACTGATTAATGATGTTGCTAGCTACTTAGCTTAATAGATAGGGAGTACAGGAACTTTGATTTGAGTCCTTTCCGGGCTCAAATACTGACTTCACTTCTATCGCCATGATTAAAAAAAGATGTATAAGAAAGAGTAATGAACAAATAAGATAAATAAAGAGCATATAAGATAACGGAAACATTGGAAGTGAATCAAATGAAATGATTACTCTCAGCTACTCTCAACTATTGATAGGCTGGAACATGATTACTTTAAGCTGTTCATCAAGGACGATAATTACTGATAAAACAGGAGCTCACATATTGCTCACTTCTTCCATAGACTGCTTATATGCTCTAGCTTTGAATCTTGGTGGATTTACTACTGCTTTTGGCTTTTGGTGGATGTGCTATTGGTTTTGGCTCTTTCCCCCATATTTTATTTCTTTTTATGATAGTTTTTTTTGGTATACATTGTGTATAGCAGGCTTTCCCATTTATTCAATATACGATCTCATTAGTCATTATTTTTCCGAAAGATAATATACACAAGCAAGTTGAAAACTTCCTATTCGATCCTATCAATACTGATGAAAATATTTCCAGGTTAGCTTTGATCTCTGAAGGTCTTGCTGCAAAATTTTAAATGCTAAATCCTTTGCAGAAGGTAATGTCTACCATTAACTCTGAATGAACAATTGAATCATGCAAAATCCTTTGCAGAAGGTAATGTCTACCATTACGGTTGAAGAAATGAATGGAAAGTGATTATCCCACTCTGACGAGGAAAGGAATCTATCCAGCCTACAACAGACCAGATTATCCTTTAGGTTTGACCAAGTATAGCTAGCGCCTCATTCGGAAACCCCTCATTCTTTCCCTCATGGTCAGGTCTAGAGATCTTTCATTCCTCTTAGAGTCGAGGCATTCGGTTGGACAACACTTCTGCATAAGATTAACACTTATGGTCGCCTTCAACGAAGGTGGCCGTCTTGCGCATTATCGCCCCATATGTGTTTCATGTGCAGAGGAGGGGAGTCGGTGGACCATTTATTCATCCATTGTGCAGTGGCGAGGGAGGTATGGACTTTTTTCCTTTGGCGGTTTGGGGGCTGGTGGGTATTACCAGACGAGGTGAGTGCTTTATTAGTGCAGTGACACTTCCCAGGATTGGGGAGCTCGGCAGACTGATGTATCAGGGTGTTTGGCAGGCGACTCTTTGGGCTTTGTGGGGGAGAGGATCTTGATAGTGTTCGAGGATAGGAGGAGAGCGAGAAATTCTATCATAGAGGCCATATTGATTCGGGTTAGCTTGTGGATGGTGGTGCTTCCTGTTTTCAGAGGTGTGTCTATGTTAGATATTTTGATAGGGTGGCTCTCACTCCACATGTTCACCAGATTGTGACTCAGTGGCAGTCTCCACCTGATGGGATCGTCAAAGTGAATTTTGACAGGTCCTCTTTAGGGAATCCCAGGCTCTTAGGTATTGGGGGAGTGCTTAGAGATCATGACGGGCATGTGATCCACACGTTCTCGTGGTTGATGGGTTCAGGCGATTCTACGAGGGATGAGTTGTTGGCTCTTCTTTCGGGAGTCAGGGAGGTAGTACGTGTAGGCTTTAGTCAGGTGTTGGTCAAGGGGGATTCGGCATCCGTGATATCTTGGATGACTGGATCTGGTAGTTGTCCTTGGCTGTTCGTTCACTCTGTGAGGACGGCGAGACATTTGGTTCAGGCATCCTTTTTGTATATTCCCAGATCTGGGAATGTTGTAGCTGACCGTTTGGCCGGAGGTGAGGTTGTGAAAGATGATATGTTTGTGGGTGTACCGACAGCTGAGATGATCGATGATGGAGGGTGATTGGGATATCTTGTTATTCTCCTTGTTGCCCCATTCTTGTAGGGGCTTGCTTTCCTTTCTGTTTTTGGTTCTTTCGTTTTGTTGTTGTGTCCAGGTGCTCACCGTGTGCACCGGGACCTCCTCTTTTTTCTTTTCTGTTCTCTTTATCTCTATCTTCATTATTAATATAATCTGTTGGTTTTTTATCAAAAAAAAAAAGTATAGCTAGCTTCTTATTTATCAACAAGTTCCAGATCCTTTATCAAGGCAGCAAAGTCTCTTATGCTTTTAGTAAATCTACTACCCCCTTTCTTCTCACATGCAAATCTGATCACACTAGAATCGCCAATTATACATCATGAGAAGTTACTCCTTATCTCCTTCAATTCTTCCCAAAATATACTTCTTATCCTTGATCTATTAGGATCATATACACTAATCAAAATCATTCAAACTGATCACAAACGGATTTGAACTTGGTAGACAACGGAAGCCTTCTTTTTGTGACCTCCCCATCGGACACCCTAATCACATCCCACGTAATCAACCCAACAGTGGTAAGAACTCCTATTTCCTATTTTAATCACCCCCCAATCGACGAGTCAATCTATTATCAATTGATTATTTTTTAACTTGAATCACCAAAAATTCGGGTTTGTCCTACAACACATCTCCTTGATTGCTCTTTTCTTTTCCGCCCTCCCTAATCCCCTAACATTCTAGCTCACAATCTTCTTTTATGACACACAACAGCATCTTCTCCCCTTATCCTTGTAATTGACTGAGTAGTCCGGAGTTTTTAGTTTCCTAGCTAACCCATTGGTCAGGTCTTTGGTTTTCTTAAATCTACTCATTGCTTCTTGTATACTAATCGAGCTACCATTTTTATCTCTAGCTTCCACCCTGAACACTATAGCCATTTTCTCTTATCCTTCACTATAGCAGTCACTAGCCACCTTCATAGGGTTTTTCCTAATCTGGAGAAAACATATGATATGGTACCAATGGACTTAATCTGGTGGGTTTTGGGCAAGAAAGGAGTACCAATCAGGTTCGTTGAGGTCATCAAGAACATGTAAGAGGGGGAGCTGTAGTTAGTGTGTGAGCAGTGGATGGTCAGCAAATGAGTTTCTAATAATGATAGGTCTATAGTAAGGGGTCTGCTTTGAGTCCTTATCTTTTGCTTTAATTATGGATGTATTAACAGTTCATATTCAAGAGAGGTTCCTTGTTGTATTTTATTTGTAGATGATGTGGTTTTGGTGGACCAGACTATAGAGGTAGTAAATGCAAATTGAGTAAGTTTGGTCAAAGTAAAAAAAATGCAAACTCGCCTCCAACTTTCAAGAAGGAAAAGACAGTCATCAGTTTTTTACACTAGTTTCTTCTAAGGAATGTCTTTAGCCCTACCTCTTATATCACAATAACATAACCGTTGGACGTGGTGTGGTGTCTAGATGGTAAAGGCAAGGGCAAGTCTCACAAAAGGTGACTAATCCCTTTCTAATTATCTTCCCAAGACCTTATCATCTTGCCATTTCTTGACTACTAACCTAACCCCTTTAAGGAAATCCTTTGCACCTTTGTAATGCCCTTGCACACTCCCAAAAGAGCCTTGGGTAATCTTACTATCCCACCACTTCCTCACACCCAAATTTGTTCAAAATCAGATGCCTCCATAAAGCATTCTTTCTTCATAGAGAATCTCTGAAGGAGTTGCCTTAATAAAGCAAGTTTGTTCTGTTTCACTTTTCTAATTTTGAGATTGTCAAAATTCTTTGTTTTGCATACAAGATTTTACCTTCCCTAGTGAAATTTTTTCTTGTCATCTTCCTTGCCTAAGGAAATCTCTTTTCTACCTTTCCATTCGCTTAGCAACGTAGTCTAGCGTCTTAATGCTGCCATTAAATTGGGGGGAAGCTAGCCAAGGAACAATTGAAGGAACCCTATTTGTGAAAGGGAGAAATGACTTCTTTCATTTGGCAACGTAGTCGCAATGATGAACAAATATGGGACCTTCTTTCTTCTGAAAATTGGAAACTAGTAAAGAAGCCTGCCAGGGTGCTATTAAGTAACAATGCAAAAGTTGGTTGAAGAGGTACGACCCTGAATCTATTACCTCCATTGAAAACAGGAGCCCAACTTTCTCATAAAAAAAAAAAAAAAAACTAGGAAATTCCAGTTCACATGATCATACAACTTCTATAAATCAATTTTACACATCAAACCCTTATGGTTCTCACTCTTGGAGTTTATGCACTCATAGGCAATCAGAACCCCATTTGAAGTATGATGGCCCTCAACAAAAGCGCTCTGGTGCGCACAAACAACTTGATTAATTGCCTTCTTAAGCCTTTTAATGTGAATTTGGACCATGATTTGTAAATGCTATCCGCTAAGTTGATGTGTCTGAAGTCATTGAGCTCTTTTTCCCCTTTAATCTTTGGGATAAGCATAATAGAAGTCACATTTGAGCTAGAATCCTGTCTCTCTCTAGAATAAATTTCCTTAAAACATTGCGTGGAGATCCTCTTTGATTGTGCCCCGGTAAGATTTGGAGAAGGCCATAGAAAATTCGTTTTGATTAGAAGCTTTGTCCCCCTCTTGCTTGCAAATAGCTCAAATCTTCTCCAACCCAATTTCTCTTCAACTAGACAAAGGATCCAAGATTAGTAGAGTCAAAATCCACAAACTTGAAGTTGGTGCCTCTGTACTGGTGCGTTTGGCAATGGGTGTTACTTGGGAACATGTGCTCAGTAGCGATTGGTAAGACGCTTTGAAGGTAGCGTAATTCCAGAATTTTTTGAAGGGAAAAGACCATGGAAGTGAAGCAGTTCTGAGGATGTTAATGTTATTTCATTGATTTTCTCTTTCTTTTTTTTTCTTTGGAGTTCAAAGATGTATCTCAGGTCTTATTAATGGTAATAGTAGTTGTGGGTTAAGTGAGTTGAGAGAGGAGGGTTAGTTTGTTGTTGTTTTTCCTCTTTTTTTTTTTTTGTTCTTTTCTTTTTGGCTGGGTCAATTTATACCTTTTGTTACATAAAGCTTATCCGTTATTTGTTTGTCCATTCTTTATATGTTTAATGTAAATATACTTTATCGACCGACCATCCACAAAAAAAAAAAAAAAAATCAATAGAAGTCAAAATCCAGCCCATCCAGGAATTCTGTTGTTGTTTGGCTTTCCTCTTTTTTTTTTTGTTCTCTTCTTTTTCTTTTTCTTTTTGGCTAGGTCAATTTATACCTTTTGTTACACAAAGCTTATCTTTTATTTGTTTGTACATTCTTTATATGTTTAATGTAAATATACTTTATCGGTCAACCATCCAAGAAAAAATAAAAATCAATAGAAATCAAAATCCAGCCCATCCAGGAATTTTCTTTTCTAATATTTTGATGGAACTTACCATAAAAGTCAACTATCTCCTTTCTCATCTCCTCTTCTTCCATTATACATCCAACCCAATCCCTTCTGATACAATTGATTTTTTTTTCTTGAAGTTGGCATGAACATGGAGTTTTGTTTAAATGTTCCCCTTCTGAAACCCAACGATTTTTGATTTATGCCTCAAGCTAACTTCCTCCTTATGAAGAAAGTGGGCCAACTCATTATTCAGATGATCTCTCTTAATCCTGTCTTCCTTGGATAGGTGACCTGTTTTGTCAAGCTTCTCTTCTAACTCCCTTGTTTGCACCTCCATGACATCGGAATCAATCTCCAATTAACCTGCTCCAGTTTGGTTTATTTGAAAGAAAGAACTCCCAGATTATTCTCTACCAGGACATGCTTTATTATGATCCTACGGCATGAAGATCACGTCTCTCACCTTTCCTGAAAGGATTCTTATTGTAAACTAAGAGGAGCCAACTTTCTGCACTGTCCCTTCCTGTACTGCCTCCTCCTCCATTGTTACTTCTCTACCCACACCCTTTCCTTGACCCTCAGTGGCTTGGCTACCTGAGAATCCCTTTACCAGACCCAACAAGGCCCTACTGACATTGTTAGAATCCTCTTCCTTTCCCCACTTTAACAGCCTAGTCTTTTCAGGTGAAACCTGCCTCTTAGATTCCCTCCATCATTGGCTTTCCTCCAGATTGGAGAAAAAAGACAGCATGTTCTTTAATTGTGATGAGTGGAAGTCCAAGAGCAGTGGTATGTAACTATTTCGCCACAAAGTTTGCAGCAATCAAGTTCTGCTCCTATACAACTCTTTCTACGACAAGTTATCTGATTCATCCGGAATGCTACCCTCTAGGCTGAACCAAAGTGTTACGAGGTTTCTTGCATTCTACTATCAGATAAATTTCATTATCCCATTTTTAGAACTTGAGAGCTTGTCTAATGACGGAAAGATGAAAAGGAGGCATCTCCTACCCAGCTGTCTAATGATAATGGAATAGGAGCTATTGCATGCCATGCAAATTCAATTGGAAACTATGTTTTCTCATGGGAACTCCCACCTGAATTGTTACTGTTACTCTCATGAACACATTTAGTGGACCCCTGTCCAGGTCATTTCCACTCCACAATTCTCACAAAACTTTCAGTCCTGGAAGCTTGCAACAAAAAGAATTATGGATATATTGAACAGCTCCTCGTTCTGGCAAGTTGCGAGCTGCTAAATAGTCGTCCAATTCCTCATTCTGGCAAACTGTGAGTTAAAGATCATTATTTCAGCAGGATCGATGAGATTTTTGTCCAGTTGAAAATCATCAGTCCTCCAATTGAAGAACATAAAAGAGTACAAAACTTTTGTTGATCTAACTAGTTACGACGATTATGCGGAAAGTAGGTTAAGGTGATTTTGGCATGTGAAACAGAGATCTAGGGAGGTCAGAGGTGTGCTTGAATGGGATAGAGAAAGACCATCAAAGAACTGAATGTAATCCATAAGAACTGATTGAAATACTGATAATTTGACTGAAGATTAGGTTTTTGATAGATTTGGTTGGTGGAGCTGGATTCATGTTGCCAATCTCTACTAGGTTGGATAAGGAACTTTGTTGATATTGTACATGTTGACTAGTTGCAAAGAAGCAAAATTTCCCCGGAAAAACTAAGCACTTGAAATTACTTCAGGTGTATAAGCATGGTCATGATGAGAATTTCTCACATTCAATGGATGACTGTGGTTTTTTAGTAGAAGAATATTATAGTTATATCTTGGAAAGAGAAGGCTTTATTCATGGAGATTTTAAGGGTCATTTAGATTCAGAACCTGTGCCTCAGAGTTGTTTAAGTACAAATAGTGTAGGCTTTATTCGTTATGGTTTGCTTCTGTGGAACACTTCTTTTCTAATCATTTAGTCAAAAGAATGTAGATTCTTTCATTGATAGTTAGAATTCATAAATGAATACAATTTCTACTTTGAATGCATCAGTGGTGTCAGTTTGTGGCAGATAGGCTCACAATATGGCTACATTATGATTAGTTCAGAATTAAAATACCATATTTGCTTTAAGGTTTCTAATATAGCTTATCATTTTGATAAATAGCTTAGTTGTAGAGAAGAAGAGATAATATTAGAGAAAATAAGATCACCAAATACTTGTGGATCACAAAAATCTCTAAAAACATTGTCAAAATTTTGGAGCTTTTTGCCACCACAGGAGACACAAATTAATGTTTTAGGTTATAGCCAAATAACATCACCATAGGTTCACAAGTCATCAAACAACAACAGTGCGTCATTCCAACTGGTTCGGCTACATGAATCCTGTACCTTCATTCCAACCATCAAAGACCATATCTTCAGTTAAACTATGTGCCTGCAAATCTTGTCTAACCGACTTCATTCAGGCTGTATTTGGTCTTCTCTTTCCCTTTCGGACCTTCAACTTGCACCATCTCAAACATCTTCAAGATCGTGTGTAAAGGTCTTAGTTTAACATGTCCAAACCATCTCAATAGACTCCTTTGAATCTCCTACTGGGGATACTCCTAGACTTTCTAGGATATGTTCATTCCTAATCTTATTTTTCTATTCTTTCCATTCCTCTATCTCAACATCCTCATCACGGATACGCTTGTCCTCAAGTATGTTACTTCTTTGTTACCCAATATTCTGCCCCATACATTATAGCAGGTCCAGCAGTGGTGCTGTGGAATTCCCGTTCATCTTATGTGGAATGCATGAATCACATAACACTCTAGAAACACCTCT
Organism: Pachysandra terminalis; assembly: GCA_031762675.1. Lineage (NCBI taxonomy): Eukaryota > Viridiplantae > Streptophyta > Magnoliopsida > Buxales > Buxaceae > Pachysandra > Pachysandra terminalis. The sequence continues at coordinate 2,471 of JAUPMG010287816.1, read as the reverse complement.
CTCTGTGTTCACATGGTAAGTAGATTGTACTGATATACAAAATGTGATACATCACCTTGAAAAGAATAACTAGCCTATAGAATGAAAAAGCAAAAGAACAAAAAGGAAAAAGCATCCAGGTTCAGGTGTCGAGTTGTTTCATTTATAGTAAACTGAAATTTAATCATAGTTTGATATTTTGATTAAAAAGTGATTAATGATAATCATTATAGTTAAGACCTAAAATGTCATTGCGAAGAACAATGGTCGTATTTTATGACAGGCAATGTTAGAGCAGGCCAAGTAAAATAAAAGAAGCAACGAATAGTTAGTGCCAAAAAACAGAAAATGTTGGCGCTAATGAGATCTAGAACAGCTTTTTCAGTTAAGAGCAAAAGGCTGAAACCTGAGAGAAAACTATAAAGAATGAGGGACTATGGATGGAGGTCACTGCCCTTGTCTGAGACAGGTGATGTCATAGAAGGAACTATTCTTTGCATTTTTGTTATTAATGATCATTGTTATTATTATTAATATTTTTACTATTATTGTTGTTGTTGTTGAACTAGTTCTTGGTTTAGGTTATCTTAGTACAGTGTTGTCTGAGGCAAGTCTGCTTGGAGAAACATAAAAGATTGTTGTGATTCAACTTGTGGAATTCTTTGAAATTGTGAATATTTTCCTCGATCATGCATGAATCTTTTATTGCAACACATTTTTAGTATGCATCATCAAGTATTAACACGATAGTGTAGTAACGTACTGGTTATGCTTGATAAGACTATTCTACATTAAAGTTCTGCAAGATGGGGGAGTGATATGGTCCCACATCAAGAGCAGCCGTATAACTCACTTTCTTACTTCATTATATGTCTGCGCTTGGGGTGTCTCCTCTCTCCACAAATAGAAAATTTCTTAAATTTCAGGTGTCAATTGCTCAAAACCTGTGTTCAGACTTCCATATACACTTTTGTACAGATTACAAGATCTGAAAGCTTGTCAACTTTTTTGCATAGTAATCAAAGGTTTTGAAAGAGAAGAAAATGCCTAAACAGCAGAAACTTTCAGTACATGAAGAAGGCCTTTAATCAATTAAATAGGCTTTCTGTGTGACCCTTCTATCTAAAATGCAAAATGGAAAATTATAAACTGATATTGGAAGAATACAAATTAGAAATGATTCGAGTTTATGGTAGGAGACGGCAGCTGAATTTTGATTTTGGTAGGACATTGTGTTGGACAGGTCCTCTTTGATTAGCCTACCCTGACTTATTTTCAAAAATCTTGGTGAGAGAAAGAAACTATATATTGTGTTATTTACCCTTCAGATGAGGTCTGTATGATTAAGAGTTGCATTGTTGGTGGACACTCTCTAGGCATTCTTAGAAGGCAAATAGTGTTGGAATGGGAATGAAACCTCGGGGCATATAATTTTATTGGGCTGTATTTCCAGTGAACTCCGTTTTCAGTCCTGCATTTAATTTTATTGTAGAGGTTTAAAATCCATATGCTAGATGATTTGGAAAGAGAGGAATCAGCAGATCTTTCCCCACAGTTTCTTCTTTGCTATATTATATGAAATGGATTTGTACAGGAGATTCCGAGTCTTCTTTTTCGTATACCATGTTGATCATATAATTTCTCAAATTGAATGCTGAATCAAAATTTTGTTCTGCTAATTCAACATATGAAGCTCAAAGTCTTCTCATGAATATTGACCTATTGTTCATATACAAACGGAGCCAAGCCTACAGTTCATATACAAACGGAGCCAAGCCTACTCAAAGCTCATTTAAGATAATGAGCGTTTTTTACTGGCTAGGCTTGCGAGCTTAATTATAGAGCTCAAGCTAGCTCGGCTTGTTGACATCCCTAGTTAACAGTGATTTAAATTTAAATGAAACTTTTAAAATAATAAAATTATCCTTTCATTTATCTTATACATTCTTTAGAAAGATAAAATATCCAAACCTAAAATTATGTACGCGTCCTTTTATATATATTTTAAAAATAATTCAAATTTTAGGAAGATTCAATCTATACTACTATTAAAACCTCCTATTTTCACTAAAATTATTTCAATACATTTTTTAAAACTTCCTATTTTCACTAAAATTAAAAAAAAACAATCCTATTTTTACACATTTTTTAAAATCTCCTATTTTCACTAATATAAAAAAAAACCCTTATTTTTACTAAAATTTTTTCACCGCAAATTATATTTTTAATTTTGGGTAAATTCCATAAACCTCCCTTGAGGTTTGGTTTAATACCCATATATCTCCCATATCCTTCTCGAAAGGACAAATACATCCCTTCTACTATCTCCATTCGAACATGGACCTCTCCTACACTAACGGAACTTCACAGAAATCATCAATTTTGACATTTTTTAGATTATTTTGCCCTTGTATATTGTCACGACCCGAACCCGATAGACCATTTAGATCCCGATGGGTCAGCGTCATGACCTTCACTTCCTCACCAGGAGA
>JAUPMG010287805.1:0-17798 GCA_031762675.1 Pachysandra terminalis | reverse complement strand
TCAACAGTAACATTCAATTAGTGTAGTGTGCCAATCGTTACTGGTTGGCAATGTTAGACCTGAAGTCTCCTTCAGCAACTCCTCTGCATGCCATGGAAGTTACAGGTTTCCGCCGGTTTTACCAGTACCAATCAACTGGTGCAGGTATACATGATAAGATTATAATCATGGTACACTATGTGTAAACTAGCTACTCAATGAAGTCTAGGTACTGAAGTACACATTTGTGCTTCGGTGACTGGTCTGTTGTTCGGCGCACTTTACAGAAAGTGGCCTTTTGCTTCGGCAGGGTGTTCGGCACACCGAAGATGAGTTTAGCGTGCTGTTCATGGTCGGCGACGTATTCGGCGCACCAAAGGTGCGCTTACGGCCCAAAAAATAGTTCGACGAGCCGACTCGTTCGCCGAAGAGTCCACACAGGTCAGAATTTGGGGATTTCCAAGGGGTTTTTAGTTTAGGTCATTCCATGCATTGTCCTACCTAACATACACCATTTTCAAGGATAAACAACAATATTCCATCACAAATATATTTACTATATCAAACTAACTATTCTGACAATGTATATATAGATATTTACATATCATCGATCGAGTTAAATCTCGAGATGCCTGATTATTTCATAGAATCAATACTCACCTTGCTATCTTGGGCAAATCCCAACCAAAGCATCACCTCTTCTTCTCCAAGCTCTTTCTTTTTCTCTCTTCTTTCTTTCTTCCTTAGCAAACAAAGCCTTGCATGAGAAGCTTCTCATGCAAGCTAAGCTTTCCCTCTCTCTCCAAGTCTAGATGTCCCCTTACTATTGGCTCTCCCTTTCTTCCACCCTTCATCCATCTCTCTTTAATCTCAACCCTTCACCCTATTTTCTAAAGTAATACCCTTACTTCTACAACAACCTATCTTTACAACAATGCCATCCCTTATTTACCACAGTGCCCCTAGTTTATTTACTATCCTACCATGTATTCATTTATTTAACTAATCTCACATGTTTTAACCCTAAGTATACATATATAGGATATGAAACTTCATGACACACTTCACCTCATGTGGATATGATGATTAAGTCATTAAATAAATGCGAGTTTAAAATAACATATCGAGCTTAATTAAATAATAACAACAAAAGAAATAATTGTCGGGTTTTGTCGTCGTCCTTCTCCAACGGTTCGGGTCATTACAAGAACCCTACAGGTTCTCCTCCCCCAATTCATTTTTTCTTTTTTTACTAAATAAAATATTAATAATAATAATTAACTTACTCCTAATCTCAATCTAGATTTTAACATAATCTAATCCACTATGAAATCTTAAGATAAACCTAATTTTAACCTAACCTTTTAGATTAATCCTAATCTAGACTCTTTTATTTTTTTTATTTCTCTAATTTCCCCTTTCTCTTACTTGAAATCCATTTAACCCACTTCTTAATTATCAGTATCAAAAATACTTCTCTCACCACTAACTTTAGAATTGGACTAGATTACAACCATTCAAAGTATTTTGCATGAAAAGATGAGATTTGGAATCGAAATATTTTTCTGACGTCCCGAATCCCATATTGGACCCAAAACAAGATCAGGATCAAAATAGTAATTTTTTCTTATGATCTCAAAACTAGATGATAATATACTCGTTGGAACGCATTTTCAGCCGAGAATTCATTTATGATGTCAGAAATGGATTTTTGGAAAGCGAGAAAGTACATGGGATTTTCTAAGGGTATTTTGGTAATTTAATGGATTTTGGGGATTTCAATGAGAATTTCGGTTCAAATGGATTTTGGATTGAAGAGGATGATAAGATTGCTAAGGTGCCAAACTTAAGCCTCTAGAAGCTGCAAAGATCAAAAAGCATTTTTTCCATGCAAATTGGGGTGTCTACAATAACTAATATGGTTAATTCTTATTATTCAATAAATTTAGCATGAATACAGCCACAATTAAATTAGTATTACGAGTTCTAATAAAACTACAAAAGTATTAGTCATAGCGCTTCCATACTATTCATTCGGTCATCAACACAACATTCCGTAATCACAAACAATTCACATAACACTACACAAAGAGTGAAGATGCACATAATGCAAGGCAATCAATCACTAACACATTCACATCACAAATACACACTTAATGAGGCCAACCAACACTCGTGCAACAATCAGATGATGAAAGATAAACACACATAAAGTTGCAATGCACATGAATGACGTGATGCATAATGCTCAAACGCAAACACGGAAGACAAACAATTAACATTCTAGGCATACCCATACTACTAATGTCTCAAGCATACTCAAGTTGCATCTACACCACTCATCATACTTATACATTATACTTACATAGTGCACTCATCTATAATTTGATATTGTTATTTCCATACACTCACGCCTTTTGTTTTCCCGTAACATGTATTATTTACATTATGTTTAATTTCTCATTTAGTTCACATCAAGATAATTTCTTTTGTATATTTCGTAATAATATTTACATTCGTTCCTGTTTCATATTCTATTGTAATATGTTTTCTCTCAAAAGGCATCACTATTCTTTAATGTTCAATTCAGTCTTACTCATATCATATAATTTAATAACTTCAATAAGTAAATATTTACACACTTATGTTTTCATTACTTAATCATTTATTTGTAATCTTGCCTAATTCCTCTTTATTTTCAAGGAATTCAATTCAATGCATTTGCAACTACATTGTCTCCAATTTCGGAAAAATAATTTGTTTTAGTATAATAATTATTTATAGTCATAACAATCAACCGATTTTGTCTTTGATTATCATGTCTTTTAAAGAAAAGGTAGTCCAATACATTTTTCATCCTTATAATGCACTTCCAGGCGTTTCAGAAGTAATGGTACCCCTACTCTAAATTGTCTATCCAGCATTATTGATAAAATATACACCAATGCAACCCTACTCATGATCAAGCAGCTAACACATAATACTTAGCAAGAAGCTTACAATTCTATAAGTAAACTCCTATGCCAACATGTCTCTAACTTAAAGTTTTATAGTTCTATATAAGTATAGTCACAAGTATTGCATGTAAGCACAGAAGGCATGCCACTCCAAAACAATCACACAATGTCAATTGCACGAAGCACTTAACACACAATTCAAAGCACTTCACTAGGAGTACGCACTATAGAACAATCATGGCATTCACAAAATAGCAAACCATTCAGGTTATTTTTATTACAAAATCTCACGTGATTACTAAGATTACATGTCTCTATGTTCCTTCCCAGCTTTAACTAAACTTGATAACCTCTAGATCTCCAACCTAGAGCAATTATAGCGAGTAATCACACAATTATATTTAAGCAAAAGGTATACCATTGATGTACTTACACCATACCAAATAATTTACAAGGAATCACCCATCACAGATTCATAGAAGTGAATTCTAGCTGAACAAGTCTCTATGTTATCGTCCTAGGGTCTCACAATACTCTTGTATAGACTCTAGCTTTACTACTTACAGCAATCACCTAAGTAACTATCATAGTTTACCACATAATTAATATTCAATAATTACTTCAATGTAATTTCATACTAATCAAGCAATCCACAAGAGACACTTAGTTCAAACAGTCCACATATAGCACTCCAAATACTTTTCACATAGGCACATAAACATACTACATTAATTATTAATATACTATATCAAAGTATATTTCACATAATACAAAGACATGGCTCATAGGTTCACATGTTTCTAGGTTTTCATCCTAGGTTTTTAATATACCCTAAGACTTCCCAAAGCCTAGACAACTTAAACCTAGAGCTCTAATACCACATCTGTCACTCCCCAAATTCGAGATATAGGATCTCGAGGATTCCAAGGAAGTGACCTTCGGATCCACCACATGGTTACAGATAACCAGCCACATAATCAACTTAATCTTGGTTGAATCAGAGTCTCAACAATAAATCAATAGTGGAAGTCTCTCATAAAATTAAAACCATAGCTCAACCAAAAGTAAGTCGAGCTAACAACCCACAATTAAAGAAAACATAAGTAACCTTTGTTACAAGTTTCTACCCACATGGGTCAAACCAAAATAAACCTAAAATAAAAGTAAAGTTGTCTCTAAGAAAAAGCATCTCAAACATAAAATCTCCTCTTCAGCAGCCAGCCAGGGTCAGAAAAACTGATTTCCTGTAGAGATAAGGATCAGCCGAAGCCTAGTAGAGAAATCTACCGAGACTACAATATCTACTTTTATGCATGCATAACAATACGATTATTTCATGCATTTCAACCATCATAAAATATCACAGTCAAATGTAAGTCATACTTAAGATCATATTAAAATCTCACATAATAGTATGTATATCACAATCAACATATGAAATCTCTATTCACATGGAAACCATACAATATCATATCATAAGAAGTCAATAGTTCACAAATCCCATAGTCCCATTATGTCAATACTATCCACATGATCCCATCATGTTGAAACAGATTCTACATGGTTCCACCATATTTCCAAACAAAACATACATAGATGCATGCACATGGTCCCACCATGTGACACAACAACAAAGATCACAGCAATCACATAGTCTCACTATGTTCGACAACAAACACCACATGGTCCCACCATGCTACGGCTAGTCAATCACATAAACAATCACCACATGGTCCATCCATGCTAGGCGAATCAATCACATAAACAAACACCACATGGTCCCACCATGCTACACCAATCAACCACAAGGTCCCACCTTGCTACGACCAATATCCACAAGGTCCCACCTTGCTACGACCAATGCGACCCAATCACAATCACAGTCAATTCAAGCAAGTCATAATGAATGCACCACAGGCAACTCAAACACATGTGTAGTGCAATGCAAGTGTATGATACAAGCATAAAGTGAGATGAAGTGCAATGTTGTAATAACCAGAATAATCCCTACAAATCATAACTTGAGATCTCAGGGTAAAATAGTAATTTAATGAGATTGGCAATTTAACTTCATTTATTAATTAAGATTAGAACACTTAAAATCCTTAACCACATAAGATGCACTAGAAATTCCTTAGGTCACTAAAATTGATTAAGCCAACCAGATAGACTTAGGAAGCAGTGATGGTCAAATAGCTTAATTTGGCAGTTAAATAAGAAATAAAATAATGTAGTGGCTTTAACCTTCTGATTTATGCATATTTATGTTTTAATCCATGTGATAATTCATCTCTTTGTTTGGATCGCCTATCGGGTTAAATCCGACCATGCGATCATATGTGCTGTGCTTTTTAGGCCTTGGTGCTACACACCATAGCATGGCCCCTTTTTATGTTTGAATTTGTGTTTGGATCATCTAGATCATGCTTATGATGGGTGGTCAATATTCACTTGAGTATTGTGTTTGTTTGTGTGGTTTAGATATAGTGTGTTTGTTTGTGTGGCTAGGATGGAAAGAGAGAGGGAGTTGGTAGTGGGGAATACCAATTCCCACTAACCATTCTAATCCTAGGGTTTAGATTTGAAAGATTGATTTGGAGGGCTACGATTGGTTTGTGGTGGATCAAGAGACATGGGTCTTTTTGTTGAGAGAAACTCATGTTTCTCTTGGTTTTGGTGGTGTTTGTGCTTGTGAGCTTGAAGAAGAAGGAAGGAGAAGGACATGCCTGCTTAGGGTTTCTTTTTGGTTTTGTTGCATTTCTTTGAGGTAAGTAGATACCTTCATTTGTATTCATTGATTAAATTATATTTCTCTCTATTTCCTAGTTCATGCATGCTTTTGAATGTTTAAGGAATGGCTTGAATACTTTGATTCAGAATGTTGGTTTAGAATCATATTTTAGGAATGAAATGTGTTGTATTTAGATGGCAAATGCATATGTATTGTTTCCCTTTATTTGTAATTTTCATTTGGAGAGAAAACCCCCTTGATTTTGGCCTGTTCGCGACGTTCGGCGACCTCCTCAGTGCTCCGAATGCTTCGTCGAACATTTTCTAGGCCATCGGCGGACTGTTCAGTCCACCGAACAGGTCGCCGAGCATGAACAACTAACCGAGTGTCATTGTGGCACATCGAGTGGGCTTTGGTGCACCGAAGAGGTCGCCGAGAATGAACCCCCTGGAATTGTCGCTGAGTGACAGTTTGGTCTACCGAGCTGGTTGCCAAGGCAGGCTTCAGTGTGCCGAAGACCTCGCCGAACGTGAGGAATTAGCCTTAAATACTGATATTATGGTTGATACCCATTAGCATGGCTTGTGATTCAATTGAGAAAATATACATTCAAGTTTGATGTTATGTTGAGTTCAAATGCGATTGTTCGTATGCATGCTTCTTCATGGACCTGTTTTCATGTGTTGATGAAATATGATGTTATTTGTGGTTAATTGTGATTGTTTAACGCACTTGTTTCTCATTGGACCCTTGCTTATTCGTTATGAATACGACTATTAGATTATGGATCATATGCAAGTGTAATCGATAGTTGATGTGCGAATTGGTCGACAATGCATATTATATACTAAGTGTGATCGTTTAGTTGAGTTTATATGATTTCCTCTGTATGGACCCACCATCTGTGTTACTTAGAATGTGATTCATATTACTCATGAAATTGATGAACTGCACGCTTGTTGGTTGTTATTACACCTTGTACACAAAGATTGAATGTTTAGGTAATGTCCACCCACTCACATGCACTGCATTGCCTCTTGACCATGGATTCGGTTTATGAGTAATACCCTGTTCCCGAGTCCATATGTCTGGGACTCCAAATTATTACATGAGAATATTATGATCTGGAAATGATAATAAGTGTGGAGACTTATATTTATGTGGGTCGAGGGACTGATCATCCCAATAGACCAATTGTTTGTTATCTCCCATGGTAAGAGATACGTCATAGGTGATGATCCCAAGAGACATGAGAAAAGATGATAGGTGAGGGATCTTCATGTTAATAAGACCCAATATCCAAATCATGTGTGTGAGCTCTGATAGTAGATCGGTATTGTGTGGTTCTCTGAGGATGTTCTTGGTGATGCCTTCGGATTCGTCTTTATGATCGAAAATAGGGTGAGGCGCTTGTGTCCTCTAGGTTGAAATCCCTAGAAACTATGTTGCACACATAGAATAATCTGTTATTTCTGCCATATATTGGGTGATGGTTATGTGTTGTGCATCCATAGGTAGCACGATTGAGATCATATGAGGAACAACCATTTAACAATTACTAGACAGAAATGATCTTATCTTTGGGTATTGGCCCTGGTTAGGCAGGGATGGTCCGTTAAGACATCTTTCCCGAAGATGGATCGGTCTATGTGAAATCCACACATACTCCATTTTATATTAGAATGTTTGTTTAGATGACCATAGCTTCATTGATACAAAGTTGTTTCGTCTACATATCACCAATGCTTGAAGGCCAAATGGCGTGGTAAGAAGGTTAAAATCCATGCTACTGTTGATCCTTTTGACCGTAACGAGATTCACTATGTTGAGGGTATCTTTTTTGACGAACTCATGGCTGATGGTGAGACTCGTGTGGCCCCTATCGAAGGGAAGTACTTGCTCAAGTGGGAAGAATTAGTGGCTGGAAAGAAGAGAGGTGAATCTTCACAAAGGAAAAGGAACAAGGAAGACGAAGAGGAACAAGAGGCGAAGTGTGTACCAGTACAACGGGATGATGGAAGCTTATTTTATCAATTATGACGGTGTGGGGAGTCAAGCGGTAAGCAATCCGTGACGACTCCAAAACACAATGATGTGACAGAAACTCTTTCATGTCTGTCTATAGACGATCCTTTGAAAGAACTTGAGCAAGCACCTGAAGTTCTACTAGATGGATCAAAATCTGTGGCTGAAGAGTTAGAAGTGGTCAATCTTGCTGAAGAAGGAGTTGTGAAACAAATTCTTATTAGCAAGAAGTTGAGCACAGAAGAAAGAGGTAGTTTGTTAACCCTCTTACGAAAATATCGAGATGTCTTTGTATGGGAATACTCGGAAATGGCAGGGATAGACCCCAACTTAGTAGTGCATACGTTGAACCTTGATCCTAGTGCTAAGCCGATCAAGTAGGCCCCTAGGGATTTTAGACCTGATATTGAGCTAAAGATTAAAGAGGAAGTAACGAAATTATTGGCAACCGGTTTCATAAAACCTATACAGCATCCAACATGGTTGGCTAACATCGTTCCTGTCAGAAAGAAGAACGGTCAGATACGATGTTGTGTAGACTTCAGAGATTTGAACAAGGCGTGTCCTAAAGATGAATTCCCTTTACCAAACATGGATGTCATGATCGATTCTACAGCAGGAAACGAGATGTTTTCGTTTATGGATGGATATAGGGGCTACAATCAAATAAAGATGGCGGCTAATGACGTGGAAAAGACGGTGTTCCGAACACCCAAAGGTTACTTTCATTTTACTGTAATGCCTTTTGGTCTTAAAAATGCAGGTGCCATATATCAAAGAGCTATGACTGCATATTTCATGAAATGATGCACAAAGAAGTGAAGGACTATGTGGATGATTTGGTGGTGTAGTCGAAATACCAAGATCATTATACGGATTTCTTACGAAAGGTGTTTGAGAGATATTGTCGTTACCAGCTAAAGATGAATCCAATGAAGTGTGCTTTTGATGTTTCCTCTGGGAAGTTCCTCAGGTTCCTAGTTCATAGTCGCGGGATTGATATTGATCGACCCAAGGCAGAGGCAATATAACAGATAGTCCCTCCAAGGAATCAGAAGGAACTAAAAAGCTTCTTGGGAAAGGTATCCTACTTAAGGAGATTCGTCCCAAGATTGGCAAGCAGGATACATCCTATGATCCCCCTATTAAATAATAATGCAAAATTCACTTGGACACCAGAATGCGACGAGGCTTTCAACAAACTGAAGCACGATATAGCCACCTCCTTCACTATGTCTGCACCTATGAAGGGTAAGACCATGAGATTGTACCAAGCAGCGTCAGAGTATGCAGTAGGAGGATTGCTTGCTCAAGAAGATGTTATGGGAGCAGAAAGACCAATTTATTACACTATTCGTACTCTGAGAGGCTCCGAACTCAGATAAACTAGAGCTGAAAAGATTTGCTTGGCATTAGTGCACACTACACAGAAATTTCGCCATTATCTACTACCGCATGAAGTGGAGTTGATGACTAAATCAAATCCCATTCGATTCTTGTTGTTCTCCCCGGTCCTCTCTAGAAGAATTGCTAAATAGTTATTGTTGCTATCAGAGTATGATTTGACATGTACCACGCCTACCACGCTAAGACGTCAAGCTTTTGTGGACCTAATGACCGCCTTTGTCGGTGATTCACCTTCCTCGGAACGTGACTATGAGGATGCTTTCGAGGTAACCGCTATCGACGAGAAAGAGTCATGGATCCTACAATTCGATGGATCCATTGTAAAAGGGTAAGGCAGTGTAGGTGTTGTGATATTGTCACCAGAAGGCAATGCAACATCCGCACCTTACAAATTTCAATTCCCTTGTTCTAATAACTCAGTCGAGTATGAAGCATTGATTTTAGGGCTACTACTTGCAAAAAATATGGGAATTAAGAACTTGTTTGTGAAGGGAGATTCCAATCTTATGATCAAGCATATGCAGGGTGAGTTCGCTATCAAAGACCCAATAATGGCACAATATCAGATGTTGGCACAACGTTTGCTACCCAAGTTTGACATAGTCAATTTTGAACACTTCCCTCAAACAACCAACAAGCATGCGCATGCGCTGGCCACGTTGGGTGCTCGCCTCAAGTTTGATGAACATTCAAGTCATATTGAGGTCATTAAAAAGACGGAACCCGTCACTTTCAGTGAGAAAACTTATTTGGAAGAAGGAGAAGATTAGAGGACTCAAATCCTCAAAGATTTACGAGAACCTCGTGCGTTAACCACACTTATGAAGGAATTAAAGCATTCCATAAATTTGAAAGGAGAATTGTATCACTTTGCTACTACAAGAATACTAAGCCATTGTCTTGGATTCGAAGAAGCAGAGCAACAATTACACTCCATGCATAACCAACAATGTTCTCGAAAGGACGTTAAGGCCTTGTACAGAAAACTTCAACGGGCAGGTTATTACTGGCCTTCAATGATGAGGGAGGCTAACGAGATGCAACAGAACTATCCAAGATGCAATGAAGAATACAATCGATAACATTGCCTGCTCACTACCAGAACTGATGAAGATTGGAGGCAATCTTATATCAATTACCTTTCTCTGGGTAAGCTTCCTGATGATGCAATAGAAGCATCCAAGATAAAGAGGAGTGCAAAGAGATGCTTTACAGTAGGGGACTGCCTCTATTTTCAGAGCTAAATGGGGAAACCTCTCAAATGCCTAACGCAAAAGGAAGCCGATGATGTGATACAGGAGATCCATTCTGTTGACTGTGGTGCTCACCAAGGTTACCGCTGCCTACTAAATCAATTGCTACAGACAGGATATTATTGGCCTACCATGTAGAGAGATGCCCATGAGTAGGCGAGACATTGTTATCAATGTCAAGTGTTTGGCCAAAAGATTCACGCTCTGCATGTTGATTTGCAACACATCTCCACTACATGTCCATTTCATTCATGGGGTCTAGATTGGATTGGGCCGATTAGCCCCAATTCAAGTGGCCACATATTGATACTCACCGCCACAAAATATTATTCCAAGTGGGCTGAAGCTATCTCAATGAGACGTGCCACAGGAGCTGCTGTCAGCAATTTCATTCGAGATCATATCATTTGCAAATTCGAATAATGGAACTCCATTTATCAACAAGGGCTTTAGGCTATTGAGAGAACACTATTGAATTAAACACATCAAGTCAACTCCGTACTACCCGAAGGGAAATGGACAAGCTGAAGCCACTAATAAGTCGCTGATTCAAATCCTTAGTCGTATGATACATGACCAAGGAGGGAAATGGCAGGAGAAGCTTACTACAGCCTTATGGGCGTACCATATCACAAAGAAGTCTGCGACATAAGAAGCTCCCTTCTCCTTAGTCTATGGTACTGAAGTCGTCTTACTAATGGAGATAAAGGTCCCTTCTGCTCGACTTGCTTTAGCAGCAACATAGGAAGGTGATGATGTTGACAAGATCAATGGACGAAACAGGGAACTGGATTTGATCGATGAAAGAAGAGGTCGTGCAGAAGACAAGGCTGTCGCATATCAAGCCCGTCTTTCCAGAGTCTACAACAAGATGGTATGCAGTTGTGACTTTAAAGTTGGAGATAAGTTCCTAAGGGCAACTACACATGTACGAGCTAACTTATCTGCTCCAAAGTTTGCTCCACAATGGGAAGGCCCATACGTTATACGAGAAGTTGCCGTGAGTGGGTACTATCTTCTGAGTCAACTTGATGGGACACCTCATAATGACCCTATTAATGCTAAGTGGATCAAGCTATATTATTAGGATCCTGTTAATGAAGAATGAACCATGTATTCTTCCTTTCCATGTTTCAATTGAATGATATCAGTTATATTATTCGTAGGATTGTACGAAAAGATCAAGTTTTTTTTTTTTTTAAAAAAGAAAATAGATATTTGCCTTCTTTCATCCACGACAAAAGGTTCATTTCACTTGGAAAAAAAACAACAACAACAACAAGCAAATAAACACTGACATAATCGATATTTCACAATGTCACACGATGCCTCTCCTCATGAAAAGAAAAGCAGCAACCAAGACTGATAGAATGCAGCAAGCCACCTACTTGTCGCTATCGTCATCTTCATAGGTAGGATTTCTAGGCATCTCACCAAAGTATAACAACACTAGGCCTTAAAGACATTTAAACCACAAGAGCGGTCAAAGAAATCCGACGACGGTCAGCAACATCCACTCTCACGCCTATCAAACTGTAGTGATCCGCCTCCCGAAAGACGGCGCATGCTTCGCCCCTTAATTGAGCACGATGGACATTGTTTGGCATGCCCTCCATTTGATGCTCTAACACCTGCGCCCGAGTCTCCAGGGCATTTTCTGCCGGATAGGCAGGGTCCATCCAGATGGAAAAGAAGATATTGTCATAGTTACCCTACTCCCATTTGAATTTCTCCAACGCCGCATTGTAATATCTAGCTTAATAGAACAAAGTTCCTTCGATAAATTGGAATAAAAGTGACCATCCAGTGACAAGCGACGGAGGTGACGGAAAAGGCTTTTATAGTATGTGTTTATTCTTTCTGGGGACAATGGAGATATCTCGTCTATCAAGACGAAGTAATCCACCCACATCACCCTACGAAAGGAAATGTGGTCGAACATTGGGAAAGTCTTAAAGAACTCCGGATTAGCTTCTCGTAAAGTTTCCCTTGCTTCACTAAGTACAGGAATGGTATGATAGCAATGAACCTCAAGGCGTGAAGGATTGAGTACGCCCGAGTCTTTCATATCATACAAGCCCAGGCATATGTCACTACAATATTCCATATGAGGAGGAGGATGAACCTCCAGGGTATTTCCTAGGTCACCTTGGTATGCCATTGTTCTCACACATTGTTTGCAAAAAAATATATATATAATAAAAAAAAGAGAAATGGAAATAAATATATTAATGACAAGCTAAATGATAGACAGTATATAACTCTTGTCATTAATTGTGCACAAAAGAAATCCTTGTCATTACCTGCAACAAAAGAAAGGACAGAATCCAGGCAATGGTCAAGGCAAACTAACTACTTCCTCGAGATTTGTCTAAGGGACCTGCTGAAAAGTCCCTTGGGTGAATCCGTTCCTCTCGAGCTATGACTGAGAAGAGAATAACTCCTCTTCATCATTAATGAGCCTCACACGATCCATAGCTAATTGTTGCTCCTCCTCCAAAAGTTGAGCTTTCAATGATTCAATCTTGGACTCACGAGCGGCTACACGAGTCTCCAATTCCTTGCAAGAAGCTGAAGTAGTCCTCAATTCCTTGTATCGTGCAATGTGCCCCATGGCTGTGTCTATCTTCTTCAGATGGGCAACTAACCAGTTAAGCTTCATCCCTACAATGAGGGGATCCATTAACTCTTCTTGCATCCCACAAAGATCCTCCAAAGAAAACGCGGACAACAACGTCTTTTGAAGACGCCAAACCATGGAACAAATGGTTTGTAAAAAAGAAAGTCTGGGTCTTCACCAAGGAGACATTCATGTTTGTACCTGGATTGCCATGGCAGTTAATGATGCTTCGAAGAGTTGATCCATATATGACAGGAATTCTAATACCGTCAACTTTCATAGATCGAGGATCTGGATCAATAGGAAGTAAGATGGGGTCAGTAGGAATATGTGTGCCTCCCACACCCAGTAGCTCGTCAAACAACAATTTGCCGGATTGATTATCTGGAACGCCCATGGAAGATGAAGCATTAACAACAGGTGTAACGGGGCTCTCTGAAGTATTACCTGCGGGAAGCTCTAGGTCGTTGGGAGACGTCCTTCTTTGCCTAACAGATGGGGGAACCGCAGAAGTATTAGGAACCTCCTCTTCTCTCTTTCTCTTGTCTACCCTTGAATTACTCTCGTCCAAGACCGGCAAAGTTGTGGGAGTAGCAAGCACTCTAGATGGAGGAGCGGCAACGGCAAGGGAATCATTGTACCATGCGAAACCTCAGAAGTTACCTCTCTTTCTAACAGAGGATAGTCAGTGACATATCCCACATCGGGGGTAGAAGGACACCCATGATGACTAACTTCCCCTAAAAAAAGGAAGAGGGAAGTAAATCATATATGATACATGGTAGGGTATGATGATTCATATGAGAACGATGATAATAATTCACTAAGTATGCATTTTGAGTTGATAAAATGACCCATTACCTTCTTTAGCTGAAGAGGATGTGTGGGAAACATCGGATGAAGGTGCTATGGTAGTCATGCCTTTTGGGGAGGTAACAAATGTATAATCCTCGCCAAGATCCGGACTAGTACGCTCAAAATCACGATCCTGATCTTCACCCTCGCTATCCTCTTGGGCATTTCCTTCTTTGGAACTTCCTTCGTCAGCAGAAGCGTCCTCTTCCTCAGGTATCAAAAAGCGAGACTCCCTTAACGAGTAAAGATTATGATCGGAAACGGTTTCATCCAAAATCTGAACCAAAAGAAGAAAGAGAACATCTTAAGCGCATTTAAAGATGAGGCATATATTGAAAGAAGCTGCACACTTATGGTTGTATATGTATAAGAAGATATGAGACTAAAAGACAAAAACTAACGTCAAGATGACATCAGTAGGGAGAATCTTACCTGTTGACCGGATGGGACGGTCGTCTGAAGTGAAGCGGATGAGACAGCGGCCTTCACTCGTTTCAGATAAATCTTACGGGTACCTCCCATTGAAGGTTTATGGCGTTGACTACGATGTCTTCGAAGGTTGAGCCGAGGATGTCTACTAGGAATCATGATGGGTAGCACCTTTGGCACCTTAACTTGTGCAAACTTACAAGCATCACACCAGAAATTGTACCAAAATTCAATCATCTCTGGGGTACTTCCCATGTAAGGACAATCTCCCGCCACCATCACATACACAAGGGAAGTATAAAATAATTCGCAAAAAACTTGCCGCAAGTAAATTCACCTAGCCAAGGATGTCTCGACCTCAGGAATCACCGTAGAAGGAAGGGTTTGTAAGAACCCAAACTGACGGATAAACCGTTGCGAATTATAGGACACAGTGATATAACCCTCACCTCACTCTAATCGTGCCGGAAGACGTCTCGGGAGTATGCTCATAACATTTGACATAAAGACGGACGGTACATTGGGACGGTCATTAAGAGGTCTCTTGCTCATGGGAGTCAGGTTGCGATACCCCAGTGGTTGCACACTAGGAAACAGTACGAGGTAAGGATGGAATATGAAAGAGGCCTCATCATCCATTAAAAGAGCGAAGTCAACATTCTTACCTTTCCTGGCACGTTCCCACAATATCGCCCGACTGTGATCCATCCCGTCCATTGGAAGTGCACGAGGAGAGCCATACCCTCTGAAATGTTCCAAAATGAACAACTACAGAAAAGGGGTGTGGATAAAGGTTTCTATCTCATAGCGACCGCACGACAAAGAAAGGTCATCAACCAATAAATCTAGCTGATAATACAAGGTTCCCAAGAACATGGGTGCTAGAGGATAATGAGCACCTTGTGTCATGTGCACCGCCATAGCAAAGTGGCAACTGTGTACCTTCTCAAAAGGTGGGCCCTCGAAGATGTACCGTGTAAGAAATAATGCAAGAAAAGTCGCAAGCATATGAGGAGAATGATACCCTTTACCAGCGCTTTCCTCAGGCACGTCTTCAGCTTTCTTCAAAGGCTTTACATCCATAAAGAAATATCTGATCTAGTTGCTAAAGGTGGCATGACCCGACATATCAGACAGACGTGAACCATCATAATATTTTGAAAGACATCTGGCCAAGCTTTCTGCTTTTGTCAATGATGCTACCATTTTCAACTCATCATCATCAATATTGATATCCAAAGGATCTAATTCACCCACAATCTCAAAGCCTAACAACACGTGAACGTCCTCAAGTGATGGAGAAAATTCTCCCCAAGAAGCTATGAAGGTGTGCGTCTCCTTGTTCCAACAATGAACGAGAGCAAATAAAAATTCACAATCCATGTTCACATTCATCTCACAACATGCTTGAATAGCATTCTTCTAGCCGCATTGTTCAAGTGTCCGTTGAAGAGACTATTGACCCATCACATCTTGACACCACTCGATCCAAGAGACCAGGTGCCGTGTATGCGCTTCAAGCCTTACCTTGCTAGGAACATAAGCACCAGTCTCAAAATTAATACGTGGGATTAAAGCATAAGATGGAGGTATCCCTTCGTCAACTGGTGTAGGAGGAAATAGTCACGCCTTGGTACTTGATTGATTCTTGGGTTGCTTGGCTCTTGGAGGGGCAAAACCCCACAAACTATCAATCAAAGCGATACTTTGCGACTGATCCCTTGAAGGCCCGGATGGTCCCCTCTCATTGGAGTGTTTTGAAGAACCAGATGTTTTCTCACCATTGGAACGTCTTGAACTCTTGGATGACTCCTTCTCGCTAAGATGTTTTGAAGAGTCCGATGTTCCCTTCTTATTAGAAAGCTTTAGAGGCTTTGAGGAGATAGGGGCCTTCTTACCCATGTTGAACGAATACTACCTATCAAAAAAAAACTCATAAGTTAACAACACCCGTAAACTGCTCAAAATATATATATATATATTTTACATCAATGCACCCTTGTGCACGATTCAGCAAGTGCGTGGAGCGTGAATGAGACGCCCCCTTGTACTACTTGGCCAATGCTTGGAGCATGGGCTAAACACCCACTTGCACGATTCAACGAACACTTGGAGCCCAGGTAATGCTCTTCCTGCTTCTTTTGAATTGGGGATATTTTCTTAACCTAACTTGGAAAGAATAGAAAGGGCAATAGCAAACTACTCTCAAATTGCACACAAAAGAAAGATCATGATGGAAAGGGGAAATGTTAATGCCTTCTTCCCGCACTCCAAATCCGCATGAAAGGCACATCCAAAGAAATTGTTTTTTCTTTTGAATAACACGTCCGAAAAATGGGGGGCGGGGGGTCACTCTCTTGGGCCCTTCTACCTTATATAATTCTCTTCCCTTCTGGCAAAAGAACCCAATGATTATAAGATTGAGCAAGAGAAAGAAGGAATATGTTTATCTCCTTTCCTTTTCTTTCTCTCTCTAAAAAAATGGGGGCTTGTCACACCTCTTTATCTCAAATACAAGAATGAGATACTTCCACTTACTATTAGTTTTGTACTACATATATATATATATATGTGTGTGTGTGTGTGTGTGTGTATGTGTGTGTGTGTGTGTGCAACATTTTTTCATTTCTATTTGTTATTCATTTATTTATTTACATTATTCTCCTCCCTCTTCTCTTATGCCCACGACAATAAACTGAGGTTTATAGTTGTGGTCAAGGGGACTTAAATGTAGATACCTAAAATATGAAAGCAAGACATTGGCTGAGATTTGGTCCGAAGAAACATTATGGACGACCAACTTGTAAAAATGGACAAGGGATGATGAATACTTACGGGTTGCAAAATTCAAATTTTCTCAAGAAATTCAAATCTCATGGGTTCATCGTTACCTACCTATCAAGCCGGGATGACCAAGTTTCTCAAATGTTGATCGTTACCTACCTATCCGGCTGGGATGATCAAGTTTCTCAAAATGTTGATCGTTACCTACCTATCAGGCTTGGACGACGAACCTATCAGGCTGGGATGACCAAGTTCTCAAAATGCTGATCGTTACCTACCTATCAAGCTAGGACGAACAAGTTTCTCAAAATGCTGATCGTTACCTACCTATCAGGCTGGGATGACCAAGTTTCTCAAAATGCTAATCGTTACCTACTTATCATGCTGGGACGACCAAGTTTCTCAAAATGCTCATCATTATCAACCTATCAGGTTGAGAAAACCAAGTCTCTCAAATGCTCATCATCACCTAACTATCAGGCTGGGACGACCAATTTTCTCAAATGCTCAGCATCATATAACTATCAGGCTAGGACGACCAATTTTCTCAATTAATCAAATTTCATGTTCAATAATACCTGATGATCAGGCTACGAGTTAAACGTCGCCTAATGTCCAAGCTGGAGATCCAATGTTCTTGATCAATCAAGATGGAACGCCCAACAGTGGGGACACCCCAAGTCAAGGACTTCATCGACATCAATATGGCAACTAGTCAAAAGTGCTAAGGTATAAATACCTCGAGAGCACCTAGACAC
>JAUPMG010287795.1:0-17801 GCA_031762675.1 Pachysandra terminalis | reverse complement strand
TGATTTTGGGTATGGATTGGCTAGTTGCATATCATGTGCAAATAGACTGCCATAACCGAATAGTGTCTTTTGTATCAGTGGAGGGTAAAATTGTAAAGGTTTGAGGGTCTTAATCTGAAACTTTAAATCACTTAGCATGTTTAGACTTATGGGCAATAGATGAGAGGGGAGAATGGGAGCAAATACCGCTTGTATGCCAATTTGGAAGTGTATTCCAAGACATACCCGGAATACTTCCAAGGGAGAAGTAGAATTTAGCATAGACTTAATGGTTGGAGCAAATCTAATTGCATTACCGACTTACCGAATGGCATCTACTGAGTTGACGGAGCTGAGAAAGCAATTAGATGAGTTGCTTGCCTTACAATTCACTCGACCAAGTTCATCACCATAGGGAGCACCGAATCTGTTTGTGAAAAAGAAAGATGGATCTCTACGTTTATGCATCGACTACCGAAAACTGAATCAAGTGATGGTGAAGAACAAGTGCCATTTGCCAAGAATAGAAGATTTTTTTGATTAATTGAAGGGAGCTCGATATTTCTCAAAGATCGATCTCAAATCTGGTTACCATCATCAAAGAATGTGACATCCCAAAGACAGCATTCCAAACGAGGTACGGACACTTCGAATTTGTGTTCATGCCTTTTGGATTGACCAATGCACCAGCAACTTTTATGGACATGATTCAAAGAATCTTCAGACCATACCTGGACAAGTTCGTGGTGGTATTGAAGATATCTTGGTTTACTCTAAAACCAAAGAAGAACATGAAAGGCATCTCCGTATTGCCTTACAAACATTGGTAGATCACCAATTATATGCAAAATTCTCTAAGTGTGTCTTTTGGCGGGAAGAAGTGAAGTTCCTAGGACACGTTGTGTCTAATGATGGAATTTCAGTGGATACAAGCAAGGTGGAAGCGATACTAAGTTGGGAATAGCACAAAAAAGTATAAGAAGTTCGCAGCTTTCTTGGATTGACGGGATACTACCATCGATTCATTGAAGGGTTCTCTCACATCGTAGTACCTTTAATAAAACTCACAAGGAATGACGTGAAGTTCGTATGGGACGACGGATGCCAAAAAGCCTTTGCAACACTCAAGGAGGATTTGACAACAACACCAATTTTGACCATTCCAGAAAGCGGCGTGAAGTTCGTAGTCTATGCCGATGCATCCTTATCGGGACTTGGCTGTGTTTTGATGCAAGAAGGGAAGGCCGTAGCCTACACTTCAAGACAACTCAAGCCACATGAAAGAAACTACCCTACGCGTGATCTGGAGTTGGCAGCCATAGTCTTCGCTTTGAAGATTTGGCGACATCATCTCTTTGGAGAGACTTTTGAAGTATTTTTTGATCACAAGAGCTTAAAGTACCTTTTCTCACAAAAGCGCCTGAACATGCGACAACGAAGGTAGATGGAGTTGGTCAACTACTATAATTTCTCACATCAATATCATCTAGGCAAAGCAAACGTCGTAGTGGATGCACTCAGCCAGAAACCTAGAAGCATTGTAGCACACGTGATGATTCAAGAATGGAGGATGTACGAGAAGCTTACTGACTTCAACATCGAAGCTCGTGTAGCAGATCAAGAAATAAGGTTATGCAACATTCTTGCAAAGCCTTCACTCAAAACCAGAATCATTGAACTGCAAGCAAAGGAGCCATTGATGCAAGACCTAGCTAATGATGCTGAATGACCAGATTGGACCAAGGAGGAAGATGGAAGCCTCTGATTGAAGGGAATACTTTGTGTACCATATGATGAATAGCTGAAAAGGGAGATTCTTGAAGAAGCTCACCATTCCAGATATTCTATCCATCTCGGAATAACAAAGATGTACTACGATTTACAACTCAATTACTGGTGGAGACGAATGAAGGTTGACATTTGAAGAGTTTGTGACTAAGTATGTGGTTTGTCAACAAGTCAAAGCTGAACACCAAAAGCCAACCGGAACACTCAAACCTCTACCAATTGGAGAATGGAAGTGGGGGCACTTCTTAATGGCCTTCATCATCGGACTTCCCAAGACCCGCATCAATCATGACATGATTTGGCTGATCGTGGACAGGCTAACCAAATCAGCACACTACATACAAACAAGGACCTCAATGAACACAGACAAAATGGCAAGATTGTACGTGAAGGAGATTGTTCGATTGCATGGAGTACCAATCACCATTGTTTCAGAACGCGGATCACAATTCACTTCTAGATTTTAGAGGAGTTTTCACAAAGCATTGGGAGCTTAACTCAATTTCAGCACGGTGTTTGACCCTCAAACTGACGGCCAAACGGAGAGAGTTAACAAGTACTTGAAGACCTGCTCAGATCTTGTATTCTTGACTTCAAGGAAGTTAGGAAGACCACATGGCACTTGTGGAGTTTTCCTACAACAACAGCCACCAAACAAGCATCAGAATGGCGAAGCATTATATGGGAGATCTACACTTGCAAATCACCATTATGCTGGAACGAGGTGAATGCTCACATTCCCTTTGGACCGGAACTAGTTTCTGAAACCGCTGAGAAATCCGACTCATTAGAGAACGACTTGTTATAGCTCAACATCGTCGAAAGAGGTACGCTAACTTGAGAAGAAGGAAACTGGAGTTTCAAGTAGGAGACTGGGTTTTCCTCAAAGTTTCACCAACCAATCGAATATTCAGATTTGGGACGAAGGGTAAGTTAGCACCTCAATTCATTGGACCATTCGAAATTATAGAACGGATTGAAGAAATGGCCTATAGATTACAACTACCGTCAAGCATGGACTTAGTGCATGATGTATTCCACGTCTCAATGTTAAGGAAGTGTCATACAGATCCAACAAGTGTGATTGATTGGCAAACAATCACAATCCAAGACAATGCAACATATGAAGAAGAACTTGTAGAAATTTTGCATCGAAAGGAATAAGTCCTACGCAACAAGGTGACACCAAAGGTGAAGGTTCTATGGAATAATCACGGAGCATCCAAAGCAACATGGGAACTTGAAACTCACATGAGGGAGAAGTACCTGCAACTCTTCGTATAAGGTAAACGAATTTCGAGGACAAAATTTTCTTGAGGATAGAATGTAATAACCTAAATAAAATAATAGGGTCAATGTGTAAATACCAAAAAGTAAGGGGTTAATTTGGAATTTTAGTAACTACCATATTATTTGACTTTTGACCGATTATGATTGGTGGGTTGTACAATTAGGAAACTAAGCTATAGCACACACAATCATAACTTCTAAAGTTAGATGCATGGTTAAGATCTTGTAGTAGATTCCAATCTCCAATTAATGGCTCAGATTTAAAAGCTCACAATTAGCAAGTGATCTCTACAAAATAGAGATAGTAATTAACTAGGATCCTAAGACTAAAATAGAAACACAACCAAATAAACTAATATGGCTAGGAAATCAATCTAATGGATGAAATTTAAGAATACCCAATGAATGTTTAAGATTAAGAGTTCTTAGTTACTAATCTTAGAGCTCCTAAGTGCCTGTATAAACATAAGGCCTTGGAAGGTTGATTCATCACTTGGAGAAGAAGAAGAAGAGGAAGAAAAGAATCAAGAGGTATAACTCTCTACAACAACCTTCTACATCAACATAAGTATTGAAGGATAACTTAATTTATAGTTTTAATAGGTGTTCAAAGTTACTTCCAATTGTATGAAGTAGTTTTCAAAATTTTCATCTTGGTTTTCAAACTTTAATAGTACGATATGGTAAGTATTAATTTAATGATGTTTACTAATGTTTCCTTACTGGGTTTTGTGCGGAATTCAAAGTTAAGGAGGGTTATTTAACAAACTTTTATGATTGGAGATGAAGAGGAGTCAAAAAATAGGCCAATTGGCCAAATTGCGAAGATCGACGGCCTGCTCAGTGGACCGAACACCTCGCCGAACCAACCCAGAACCCATTCGGCACATCCTCGGTTTGCCGAGAGCATGCCAAGCCCCTAAGTGAGAAAAACAGGTCCCTGGAAGTGTCACCAAAGCACCACTCGGTACGCCGAAGGCACGCCAAGTGCCCATAGAGGAATTTTAAGCCCCTGGAAATGTCATCGAGACCCCACTCGGTGCCTTGAAAGCACGCCGAGTGTGACCATCAGACAAAAACCCAAAAACCCCCTGAACCCCTCGGCAACCCCTCGACTCGCCGAAATAGACCAAGTTGGTCCGTTTGTCTTGGAATTTCATGTACATGTGTATTTTGATCTCATTAGACTAATTCTAACATTACTTTTGCACAATTATGCATAATTATTTTACTCACATCCTTATGGATTCTTTGGCTATGATTGGTTGACATGTGATATTTTGTTATTGTTATTATTCCATGTTTAATTACTATCCAGCATGTTAATTAGTTATATTGCACACTGTACACATGGATTGTATGCTTAGCTAATGAGCACCATATCACTTGCACATCATGACGACTTATGACCATGGCTTTGGTCTATAGGTTGACTAATTGCATGTAAATCTATACTCCTAGATTTTTAAGGTTATTACAGAGATTATTATGGTTTGGAAATCGTAATAGGTGAGGATACTTGGACATATATATTTCTGGAGTTGAGGGACTAGCTATCCCAATATACCTATTGGTCCGATGGACTATCAATGAGTGTTTTCTGTTGCTTATTGCCATATATGATTCCCTGAGGAAAGTTCACATTGGTGAAATGTAATGGCCTAAACCAATTAATAGGTAATTAATTATGTTTAAAACCATAATGTGAGTTTATCTAACCACTTGATTGATAATCGGAGTTGAACCGACCATATGATTAGGTATGATGCGATTTGCTAGAACCTAATGCTTTGCATCATAGTTAAACCCTTGTGTTGTGAATGAATTTTTTTCTAATATTTTAATTAGATGATGAAGTGTATGGTGGGGATGAGAGTAGTTATAAATGGATGATTTAGATTAAGTTGTTGGAAAGGAAGGGTTAGGATTGGGTAGTTAGGATGTTGCCAAGTGTCTTGGAGTAGGTTGAAGGAGAGAGAAAAGAGAGAAAGAACTCATTTGTCTGTTGAGAAAAATTTGGAGAGCTAAAGGGTTGGAGAAGGAAGGATTCAAATAAGATTTATTGATTTTTCTTGAAGAGATTGAGGTAAGTCATAATTTCAAGAACATAACTAGTTGGGTCCTGAGTTTCTCTGTTTTTACATCCATTTTGATTTTTAATTCATTATGTGAAGTTTTTGTGATGATTAATGTCTTGAAGAATGGTTTAAATGCTATTTTTGGTGTTCTTGAATATATGAGACTGAATGACAATAATATAGGATGGAAAAAGCCTTAATTTTGCCTAGTTCGCGACGTTCGGCGGCCAACTCGGCGCACCGAACGGTCGCTGAACATGCATTTTGGGCCATGGGAGGACACTTCGGTGCGCCGGAAGGTTGCCGAGGATGAATGTCAACCGAAAAGACCACCAAAATGACTTCGGTGCGCTGAAATCTACTTCAGTGCGCCGACATGGTTGCTGAAAATGGAAACCCTGGAATTGTCACCGAATCTCAGAGTGGTCCGCCAAGGAGGTCGCCAAGATGTGCTTCGGTGCGTCGAAGGGGACACTGAAGAGGTCACCAAAAAAGCAGGTCCTCGAATTGCCGTCGAATCTCAGATGAGTTCGCCGAGGAGGTCGTCGAACTGGGTTTAAGTGCACCGAAGTCTATGCCGAAGACTTCACCGAAGCTGTAGAATGGACTAATCTGATATTATAATAGTAGTACACTTGTGTAGTGTAGGAATGGTGAATACCTTGTTTGCTTATTGACTGTTGTAGGACTGTGTGTTGAACTTGTGTGTGACATGATGATATGGATTATATGAAATGTTTTGTTGGGTTGTAGTGTGTTCCATGTTTATGTACAACAATATGCATGATGAAATCACATGCCATAATATTATAAGGACCTCTGTAGTTAGGTCAGCTAGTCATATTTTCTTGAGGGATCCACAGGTTGCTGCAAGTCTCGGTCTACGGACCACTGATAAAAAATAAGTGGGGGGATTGTGCCTCTTAGGTTGAATACCCTTAGAACTACGCGATATCTATAGAATAGCCCTATTTTCATGGACCGTATATACGGGGGATGCATTCAGGTTGCTAGGACACCCCGAAATAGAGGCTGGATCAGGAGGAAACATATTAGATTGTCACTCTACCAGAGTTGCATTTGCACAGCATATAGAATTGTTTGGTAGCTCACCTTGGTGAGGTTCTGTAATTTAGGATGCATAGTATGCATAATGAAATAATTTACCTCATGCATTTGTATTGTTGACTTCTCTTATGAATTAGAATTGAATGAAATGTAAACGTAAAGAACTTCAGGACAGACTTATATATTCCTGAAGTTATAGTACTTACAAGCTTATTGCTTATGCTTTTTAGCAATATATTTTTCAGGGCCTTTAGTAAAGACTATTGCCGAAGAGGAACCAACTAAAGAAGAAGAAGTCTTTGAATACGAAGACGAGTTCTACTCCTACGAGTGACTTATTTGTAATGCTTTGCTTATACTCTAATAGTTTTTATTTTGATATGTTTTGTCGATACTATGTTAGTATCTAATTGTAAAGGCTGATTTGGAACCTAGAACTGTTTCTTTTAATTTCCGCTGCACTTTTGTAATTAAGTATTACATTATCTCTATAAATTTTTGAATGATGGTTTAAACTGTTAGCACTATAAACTTTTATTCAACTGTGACTCTCCTTAGAAGGAAGTGAAGGTCGTAATCCAGACTCCTCTGAACCCTAAGTTGTCTCATGAGTTCGGGTTGTGACAAAGTTGGTATCAGAGCTATAGTTCTTCGTTTTAAATCAGATTTCACAAGTGTTATGATTTTTTTTTAGATTTAAAAGTTTTTGATGTGTCAATATTTCACAAGTTTCTGTGTGTTGGTTGTTTAACCCTAACCATCTAAAATTCTTACTCACAAAAGGTTCGGATGTGTGAATTCTGTTGACAGAGACGAGCAGATCACATGGAAGGAAGAAGGGGTAGACACACCAATGAAACTCAAATGGAGGAGGATTATGGAAGGCGGAGAGGTAGACGTGCCGGTGAACCACCATTAGCAAGAGATCACAGGGGTGATCCCTCATTAGCCGGAGTTTATTTGGCCTTGGGGGATATGGCCAATATGATGTAGAGGCAACAAACTCAACTCCAGACAGTTACACAAAGGAACATCTCATGTTTGGAGAGTTTCAAGAAGCTTGGGCCGGCATCTTTCAAGGGAGCTATAGACCCAATAGAGGCTCAAACCTGGATTGACTCCATGGAGCATATATTTGAAGTGATGATGGTTGAGGATGCCGACAAGATTCATTACGCTGCATTTATGTTGGAGGGAGAAGCTCATAGATGGTGGAAGTCTACTCTAGAGATTGCTACGGTCGCGACATGGGAAAGATTCAAGGAGGTCTTCTACTTGGAGTACTTCCCTAAGACCATGAAGAGAGAGAAGGAGTTGGAGTTTATGAAGCTTGAGTAGGGAGGCATGTCAGTGATGGAATATGCCGCCAAATTCACCGAATTTTCTCAATTTGCAAAGTATGCTGTGGACGAGGAAGAGAAGAAGGCCTTCCGTTTTGAAAATGATTTGAGGCCAAACATCAGGAGAAGGCTAGTTGTGAGGGAGTTCACCGAGTACCAAAAGGTGGTGGATTGTGATAGAAAAGTGGAGAAAGATATGCTAGAGTTCAAGAAGGCTATGGAACAGAGGAGCGCCAAGAATAGTCTGAAGCCTAGTACCTTCAAGGGCAATGCCTCTGAGTCACAGAAAAAGCAGAGGATTCAAGGTCCATCCAGTGCTCAAGGCTTTGGGAACTTCTCGATGCGGTGCCACCATTTTGGGAAGAGGGGACACAGCTATAGAGAGTGTCGGTCACCTCGGAATCTGAATCTCTTCCAAGGTCAACCACAACAGCAACAACAGATGGTACCTCGATCTCATTATGTGCAGAATCCGGTTTCTATTCAACAAGTGTCACTATAAAAAGGACCAAGGACTGGACCCCCACAACCCTGACTACCACCTCCACCTCAGACAGCCAAAGTCTTTGCAATTGAAACGCAATAGAACGAAGTTATGGAAGGTATCATACAACTCTCACATATTTCTGCAATAGTGTTATTTGATACTGGAGCCTCTCACTCATTTGTTGCACGAACACTTGTACACCTTTTGGGTCTTAAAATGAAGAACTGAGAGAGGAGTTTAGTAGTAGCAAACCCTGTAGGAGGAACTGCACATTTAGATTTGGTGTGTGAAGCTTGTTTAATAGTGATGTATGAGTTTACCTTGCCTATTGACGTGATTGTCCTTGACATGCATGAGTTTGACATCATTTTGGGAATGAACTGGTTAGTTGCACACCACATGTAGATAGAGTGTCATAACCGAATTGTATCCTTTCTGACCTCGAAGGATGACACGATAGAAGTGTGGGTTTGGAATCCGGGATGTCTCATTTGTCTGCCTGTATAGATCATGAGTTCACTGAGAAGAGGGAGGAATGGGATGAGATCCCTATAGGGTGTCATTATGGTGTGGTGTTCCAAGATATTCCAGGTCTACCACCCAAGCGTGAAGTAGAGTTTTGCATTGAGTTGGTGGCAGGAGCACAACCAATTGCATTACCGACTTATAGACTAGCACCCATAGAACTGACTGAATTGAGGAAGCAGTTGGATGAACTTTTAGAGCTGAAATTCATACGTCCAAGTTCCTCTCCGTGAGGAGCACCAATACTATTTGTGAAGGAGAAGGACGGGTCTCTTAAGTTGTTTATAGATTACAGGAAGCCAAATCAAATGACAGTCAACAACAAATACCCTTTACCGCGTATTGATGATTTATTTGACCAGTTGCAAGGGGTATCTTATTTCACGAAGATAGATCTCAGATCTGGGTATCATCAACTGAGGATCAAGGAAGAAGATGTACCTAAAACTGCTTTCAGAACGAAGTACAGGCACTTCGAGTTTGTAGTAATGCCATTCGGGTTGTCTAACGCCCCGTCAACATTCACGGATATGATGCAAAGAGTCTTAAAGCCCTACTTGGATAAATTTCTGGTAGTATTTGTTGACGACATACTCATCTACTCCAAGTCAAAAGAAGAACATGAGGATCATCTCAGTACTGCCCTAGAGACTCTAGTAGACCACCAGTTGTACGCAAAGTTCTCGAAAAGTGTGAATTTTGGAAGGATGAAGTGAAGTTCCTAGGACACATGGTGTCCAATAAGGGTATTTTTGTGGATCCCAGTAAAGTGGAAGCAGTTTCCAATTGGGAGCAACCCAAGGACGTATCAGAAATTCGCAGTTTCTTGGGATTGGCGGGTTACTACCGGAGATTCATTGAAGGATTCTCAAGTATTGCATCCCCGCTAACCAAGCTGACTCGGAAAGACGTGAATTTTATTTGGGACGACGCTTGTCAAGCAGCCTTCACCACTCTCAAGGAGAAACTTACTACGACACCTATTCTCAAGATTCTAGTTAGTGGCATCGACTTCATAGTCTACACAGATGCATCACTATCCGGGCTTGGTTGTGTTTTAATGCAAGGAGGCAAGGTTGTGGCATATGCTTCAAGTCAATTGAAGACGCATGAAAGAAACTATCCCACTCACGACTTAGACCTCATAGCGATCGTGTTCGCATTGAAAATTTGGAGACGTCACCTAGTTGGTGAAACCTTTGAGGTATTCTCAGACATTAAGAGCCTCAAGTACTTATTTTCCCAAAAGGATTTGAATATGCGCCAGAGAAGGTGGATGGAGTTCGTGAAAGACTACAATTTATCCCTTGAGTACCATCCCGGCAAGGCCAATGTAGTAGCAGATGCTCTTAGCCGGAAACCTAGAAGTGTCATAGCCCATATGCTAGTTCAGGAATGGAAGCTCTACAAATCACTTGCAGATTTCAACTTTGTAGCTCATAGGACTAGTCAAGGTGTGAGATTGTGCAACGTACTCGTCAAGCCATCACTTAAGATAAGGATCATAGACCTTCAGCAGAATGAGAAATGGATGCAGGGCTTAGCCGCAGATGAGGAGAGAACTGACTGGAGTAAGGCTGAAGACGGGAACATCATATTTGAAGGACGACTTTGTGTACCATAAGATGAAGATCTGAAGAATGAGATTCAAACTGATGCTCACAGATCTCGATATTCTATTCATCCAGGCAGGACCAAAATGTACTATGACCTCCGGCGTAACCATTGGTGGAGTTGAATGAAGGTAGAAATCGGAGAATTCGTATCCAAGTGCGTAGTGTGCCAACAAGTGATACCGGACCATCAGAAGCCAACAGGAATGCTTCAACCTTTACCCATTGGGGAGTGGAAATGGGAGCACATATCTATGGATTTCATTAAGGGACTTCAAAAGACACGCAACTGCCATGACATGATCTGGGTAATCGTGGATCGCTTAACCAAGCAGCTCACTTTATAGCTTCGAAAACTATGATGAACACCGACGACTTGGCAAGACTGTACGTGAGAGAAGTCATCCGTCTGCATGGAGTACCCATCACCATAGTGTCAGATCGAGGTTCACAGTTCACCTCAAGATTCTGGAGGAGTCTACACAGGGCATTGGGTACACAGTTCAACTTCAGCACTGCTTTCCATCCTCAAACGGACGGTCAGACAGAAGAGTAAACCAGGTACTTGAAGATCTTCTGAGGTCATGTATCCTAGATTTCAAGGGCAGTTGGGAGGACCATCTAGCACTCATTGAGTTCTCCTAAAATAATAATTATCAAGCGAGCATAGGGATGGCACCATTCGAAGCTCTGTATTAAAGACCTTGCAGATCATCTTTGTGCTAGAATGAAGACAGTGCTCTTGTGCCGTTGGGACCAGAGTTAGTGGCCGAGACAACCAAAAAGATCAAGATGATCAGAGATCGATTACTTACAACTCAACATCGGTAGAAGAAGTATGCAGATGTGAGGAGGAAATTAGAGTTCATGGTGGGAGACTGGGTATTCCTCACAGTCTCTCCGATTAACGGGGTATTCAGATTCAGTAAAAGAGGCAAGTTGGCACCAAGATACATTGTACCCTTTGAAATTTTCGAACGGATTGGGGAAGTAGCTTACAGAGTGGTACTACCATCCTCTATGGACTTAGTGCACAATGTCTTTCACATTTCTATGTTGAGGAAGTACCATCCAGACCCAGCATTAGTAATCGACTGGCAGATCTTGACCATCAAAGAAAATGCTACCTATGAAGAGCAACCGGTGGAAATCTGAGACCGAAAGGAACAAGTCTTGCGGAACAAGGTCATTGCTAAGGTGAAAGTATTGTGGAACAATCATGGAATGTTAGAAGCGACTTGGGAGCTTGAAGATGAGATGCAAGCTAGGTACCCGAAACTCTTCACATAAGGTCAGTGAATTTCGAGGACGAAATTATCTTAAGGGGTAAGGCTGTAATGGCCTAGACCAATTAAGAGGTAATTCATTATGTTTAAAACCATAATGTGAGTTTATCTAACCTTTTGATTGATAATTGTAGTTGAACCGACCATATGATTAAGTATGATGCAATTTGCTAGAACCTAATGCTTTGCACCATAGTTAAACCCTTGTGTTGTGAATGCATTTTTTATTAATATGTTAATTTGATGATGTAGTGTATGGTGGGGATGAGAGTAGTTATAAATGGATGGTTTAGATTAAGTAGTTGGAAAGGAAGGGTTCGGATTTGGTAGTTAGGATTGAAGGGTGGAGATGTTGACAAGTGTCTTGGAGTAAGTTGAAGGAGAGAGAAAAGAGAGAAAGAACTCATTTTGTCTCTTGAGAAAAATTTGGAGCGCTAAAGGGTTGGAAAAGGAAGGATTCAAAGAAGATTTTTTGATTTTGCTTGAAGAGATTGAGGTAAGTCATAATTTCAAGAACATAACTAATTGGGTCATGAATTTCTCTATTTTTACATCCATTTTGATTTTTAATTCATAATGTGAAGTATTTGTGTTGATTAATGTCATGAAGAATGGTTTAAATGTTGTTTTTGGTGTTCGTGAATATATGAGACTGAATGAAAACAATATAGGATGGATAAACCCTTAATGTTTCCTAGTTCCCGACGTTTGGCGGCCAACTCGGCTCACCGAACGATCGTCGAACATGAATTATGGGCCATGGGCGGACACTTCGGTCCGTAGAATAGCCCTATTTCCATGGACCGTATATACGGGGGATGCATTCAAGTTGCTGGGACATCCTATGATGCATTTAGGTTGCTGGGACACCCTGAAGTAGAAACTGGATTAGGAGGAAACAGATTAGATTGACACTCTACCATAGTTGCATTTGCACAGCATATGGAATTGTTTTCTAGCTCACCTTGGTGAGGTTCTGTAATTTAGGATGCATAGCATGCATAATGAAATAATTCACCCCATGCATTTGTATTGTTGACTTCTCTTATGAATTAAAATTGAAAGAAATGTAAACGTAAAGAACTTCAGAACAGACTTATATATTCCTAAAATTATAGTACTTACAAGCTAGCTTATGCTTTTTAGCAATATATTTTTCAGGGCCTTTAGTAGAGACTATTGCCGAAGAGGAACCTGCTGAAGAAGAAGGAGGCTTTGAAGACGAAGACGAGTTCTACTCCTACGAGTGACTTATTCGTAATGCTTTGCTTATACTCTAATAGTTTTTATTTTGATCTGTTTTGTAGATACCGTGTTGGTATCTAATTGTAAAGTCTGATTTGGAACCTAGAATTGTGTCTTTTAATTTTCGTTGCACTTTTGTAATTAAGTATTACATTATCTTTATAAATTTTTGAATGATGGTTTAAGCTGTTAGTACTATAAACTGTTATTCAACGGCCACTCTCCTTACGAGGAAGTGAAGGTCGTAATCTAGACTCCTCTGAACCCTAAGTGGTATCATGAGTTCAGGTTGTGACATGAAACCTTGGATTTATTGCCCTTAATCACAAATAAGTGGGGGAATTGTGCTCTCTAGGTCGAAGCCCCTTCAAACTATTATGCGCACATGGAATATCTTATTCTTGAGAATGGCTCTGTATGGGGGGGATGTTTTGAGAAGACATCTTGCTCAAGGAAGGATCGATCTTATGGGAACTTATATTTCAACATTCAAACAACTTAATAACTTGCATTGCATACTAGACTTGTTTGCTAGATCCCACTTGGTGATTTCTTATAGGAGCACAACATGTATACTTTAAAATTAGACCCCATACATGTTCAGCATATCTAACCATGCATATTCACTCATATTATTTTTCACTCACATAATCTGTTCATAGTACTTGACATATCACACATCTCATTGCTGAATATTTATTGTCATATGAATTACCATTGAAGAGAGGCATTGTCCCGACTTCAACTATAAACTTTGTTGGACTTGTTTACTTATTGGCTAAGTGTAGTTTACGCTTTCAAGCAACCATATTTTTGTGCACTTTAGAGGAGGATCACTTGGACTATGGAGACGAAGCCGTGGAACCTTGTTTTGATGAAACTACTGATTTTATTAAAGAAGTTAATTAGGAGCTATATTAGAGATTTTACTCTTTTTTTGCTGGCTTGCATGCCAAAGCTTATTATTTGCCATTATTAGGCTATATTTTATTTAGAGATTTGATTGAGCATGAGACTAGAGGATTTATTTTACTTTCTGCTGCTATGTTTTTGTTATGTTATGTTTGATTAAGATGTAATGACTTAAGTTTTGAATTATTTTGAAATCATAAACTATCTCAGTTATATTTTCACTATTTGGCAATGTATTGACTACCACTCCCATGTGGAATGGGGTGAGAGTCATAGTTCAAGGCTTGTCTGACGTCATCGAAGCTTGTCTGACGTCATCGAGATTCACTCTAGATGGAAATATGTCTGATGTCATAGAGGTTTACTCTAGCCAGAAGATTCACTGAGATGCATATCTTCGGTGAATGTGAGGTGCATCTTGAGGGCTGTCTTTCCCTCCCTTACCATTAAGACTGTCTTTCCCTTGGGCAGAAATTCTTTAGCCTTAGTACTATTGAGGCTACTCAGCCTTAGTACTGTCGAGGTTATTTGACCTTCTACGTCATCGAGGCTCACTCTAGACAGAGGTGTGTATTCATGGAGACTCATCTCTCTGGTGCGTATGGCGTGGATCAATATCACGTATTTCTTCATGTTGGATAATCATAATAGGCGTTATGTAGCCTTCTGTAGTGACCCTAACCCATAATTTTATAATTAAATAAGGAGTTAAGTGATGTATCGTAATTGAATTGTAGAATTGGAGTCAGTTGGTAATTTACAGTTAACTTTGGGTAGTGTAGTATAATTAAAAAAATTTAATTAGTTGAAATTGGTAGTTCACGTGTAGTGTAAGTGAGGAAATAGGAATCAAAGCTTATATTAATTAATATTCTTCTAGAAGGATTCTAATTAAGATAGAATGGTTCTAAATAAGTCAAGAAGATAATTAAGAAATAATTAGAAATTGGTAGAGATTTGTATTGGAGGGAAAATAGGAAGTTTCGAATTAGAAAGGGAGAAGGTGCATTGGGAAATAGAAAGGAGGAAGAAAGCTGAAAGTCTATAAAGAGATGGGTTGAGGAGAGATTGTGTATAGCAAGAGGTAAGAGGGACTAAGCTTTTGGCTGAGAGAAAAGCAAAGAGAAACGTTGGTGGTGGCTGAGTTTGAGTTTGAAGAGGAAGAAGAAGCAAAGGGCAGAACACGCTAGGACCTAAATGAGCATAATCAATAAGTTGTAAATTTCTGTATAATTCTCTTGGCTTTCAGATGTCTTTAATGCATGTTTAATATTAACTTTATTAAGTACGATTTCAATGAGGATTGTTT
The DNA here is from genome assembly GCA_031762675.1 of Pachysandra terminalis. Lineage (NCBI taxonomy): Eukaryota > Viridiplantae > Streptophyta > Magnoliopsida > Buxales > Buxaceae > Pachysandra > Pachysandra terminalis. The sequence goes on along the minus strand of JAUPMG010287795.1, from coordinate 2,881 downwards.
AATGCTAATATAGGTTGCTTAAATCATGTAGGACGTTAGACTTAGTTTCCAGATTTCAATGAGCATAAATATACGAATTCATGATCAGATTTATCATCTTGTCTTATGGGGTTTGATGTGCTTTGTTTAATGTATTATGATCATTGCCTATAAGATTGATTTCTCCATAGATAATTTGTAATACTAATTCATGTTATTTGATCATATAACACAAGTTTGACAGAGTGTTAGATTGATTGCAGGTTAAGGTGACATGGCGAAAGGTCTTGGATTGGATTACAGCTTTCCTTTATCTTTTCTGATGTTGAGATTGATAGTGTTAGATGGGGTTATTGAACATGTGGCATTGTAGGCTCTTCTTAAGCCATTGGAATAATTTGATGTAATTGAATTTTTATAGTTACTTCCGCACTCTGATTTGGTTTTATGAAAGCATTATTAGATTTTATTTTTGGTCGGTTGTCGAGTTGCACGTTCCATGATTGGGAACCTGAAGGTCTCACCTTGTGATACATGCCACTCACATTGGGATTCGGGCATCGGGATCTGGGCCATGAAAGATTGGTATCAGAGCACTAGGTTAGGCTTCCTAGGCTGTAGAGAACATAGAAGGGAACACTAGGACTCGCATGATTGAATTGTATGTTGTGTACACAGCATGATTCTGTGTTTATTTTTATGATTGTTTAAGCATGATATAAACTGTTTTATATGTGAACATATGTTACATTGAGAATAGCATGAATAAAGCGTAATAGACTTTAGTGTTTGGTAATTCTAGAAACTTAACATTGCTTAGTTTCGAGGGTGAAATTTCTTTCATGAGGGAAGGTTGTAGTGACCCTAACCCAGAATTTAAAAATTTAATAATTAAATAAGGAGTTAAGTGATGTATTGTAATTGAATTGCAGAATTGGAGTCAGTTGGAAATTTACAGTTAACTTTGGGTAGTGTAGTATAATTAAAGGAAATTTAATTAGTTGAAATTGGTAGTTCACTTGTAGTGTAAGTGAAGAAATAAGAATTAATGCTTAGATTAATTAATATTCTTCTAGAAGGATTCCAATTAAGCTAGAAGGGTTCTAATTAAGTTAGGAAGATAATTAAGAAAGAATTAGTAATTGGTAGAGATTGGTATTGGACGAAAAATAGGAAGTTTCTAATTAGAAAGGGAGAAGGTGCGTTGGAAAATAGAAAGGAGGAAGAAAGCTAAAAGTCTATAAAGAGATGTGTTTAGGAGAGATTGTGTATAGCAAGGGGTAAGAGGGATTAATGTTTTGGCTGAGAGAAAAGGCGAGAGAAACGTTGGTGGTGGTTGGGTTTGAGTTTAAAGAGGAAGAAGAAGCAAAGGGAAGAACACGCTAGGACCTAAATGAGCATAATCGGTAAGTTTTAAATTTCTGTATAATTCTCTTGGATTTTAGACGTATTTAATGCATGTTTAATATTAACGTTATGAAGTACGATTGCAATGTGGATTGTTTAATGCTAATATAGGTTGCTTAAATCATATAGGACGTTAGACTTAGTTTCTGGATTTCAATGAGCATACATATGCGAATTCATGATCAGATTTATCATCTTGTCTTATGGGGTTTGATGTGCTTTGTTTAATTTTTCAAAGGTTTCACCAATGAAAGGTGTCATGAGGTTTGGCAAGAAAGGAAAACTTGCACCCCGTTTCATTGGACCCTTTGAGGTATTAGAATGCTTGGGTAGTGTTGCCTATCGTCTTGCACTACCACCTCAGTTGGGTGCAGTCCATAATGTTTTCCATATCTCGATATTAAGGAAGTATGAACCGGACCCATCACATGTTATAGACTGGAAAGAACTACCGCTCAGGGAGGATCTATCTTATGAAGAGTCTCTAGTGAGGATTATGGATCGAAAAGAAAAGATATTGAGGACAAATACAACTCCACTTGTGAGAGTGCAATGGAACCATCATGATGAATCTAAAGCATCATGGGAGCTTAAGTTTGAGATCTAGAAGTGATATCCATCCTTATTCATGGATTGAGGTACGTAAATTTTGGTACGAAATTTTGTTTAAAGGAGGTAGATTGTAGTCACCCTTGTCCTTAATTCATAATTAATATAGATTAATTATGATTTAATAATATAATCCATTGTGAAAGGTTATATTAGAGAAATGGTCTTAAATTTCAGAATATGATTTAATTGTAATAAGATTGGATGTTTAGGACTTATATGTAATTAAGGAAAAGTAATGGGATACTCGTGTGATTTCAATTAATTCAGGATATTGGGCTTGAGGTTGTCGTTTGGCCCATGGATAAGTTTGTAATTTCATTGTTTCTAACCAAATATGAGAAGGAAACCTTCCTTATGCGTACGTGGGTGAGGGAGAAAGTTTCCATTCTCTCCGTCTTGCTTGTTTTGAGGAGGCACGACAAAGGAAGGGGAGAGAAACTAATTTGTTCGTTTGGGGCTGTAGTGAAAGAAGAAAGAAAAGGAGAAAGAAAGGCTAAGAAAAAGAGAGGAGAAGGAAGAAAAGCTAAGAAAAAAGAAGGTTGGAGAAAAACTTTGTAATCTTCTCATTACTTGAAATCTGCAGAGAAAGCTTGGAAATGAGGTAGGATTTTTGTTGTTCTTCTAGTTTCTATAACAACACGAAAAACTAAAATAGAAAATTCTTTTATACAAAGGTACAATAGTAATTTAATAAGATAAGCTATATCCTTGAATACTTATATTATTATTAAATGCTTAACTTAACCTATATTATTATATGAAAATTTTATATAATCATACATTAAAACATATTATATTGTTTAAGGCTTATTTAATTAAGTGTTGGGCTTAATTGAATTGTCTTGGGCTTAATTAATGAGTCTTGGGCTTAATTAAAAGGAAC
>JAUPMG010287779.1:0-17804 GCA_031762675.1 Pachysandra terminalis | reverse complement strand
GGGAAGGGCATTGAAAACTAATAGTTAAAAAATGATGGATTCTTTTCATGATGACTAAATGACTGAAAAAACGTGCCATTTTTCGTCCTGACATAAACCCAATACAATATGTTTTTGTTATAGTTATTAGGGTTTTTTGATTATGTAGTGTTTGACGAAGTGCTTTAGTACATATAAATCTACAAGTCAGAAACGAAAGAAAACAACAATATTGTGGCTGAAATGTGTTTTGGATCGTCCACTTTTTGATGTCATTACCATGGTTTGTCTGGCTAATGGCTTTTTGAAGTCATTTTTTACATATCCATTTGTTTTTGAACTTTTATTTAATTTCAGTGGTTGTCTACCGGCAAGATCTGCAATTGTGCTGCACTACATGCAGACCCCTTGCATTGGTGGGACTTTCCTTTTTAGACTAAGAAGGCCGCTGCATGGTCTAATGTGGTGCCTCATTGAAGCTATGCTCTTCTTTATTTTGATATAATCAATCAAACAGCAATATCTTTATCCATTTACTAATAAGGGGGAAAACCAACGATATATTTTCCTAGTTAGCTGAGGTGGACAGAATAAATATTGTTTCACAGTTTGACCCTATAAATAGCCATGCCTAAAAGCAGATAATGTGTTTACACTTCAAAGATCCTTCTTTGACAATTCAGTCCACGTTGAGGCGTTTCCTTCCCTTCTATCTTCCATTTGTGTGTGTGTGTTATATGCATAATATTTGTTTCCTATCACTTCCAATGTCAATGCAATAGGAATTTGAATATTGAACATGGCCTAGAGTACTTCCTGTTTGCCTGATTATTTTTCTCAAGTCAAGGGCACTCGCACTGTGGCCGATTTTTCAAAAGAATCACATCTTCCTTAGCCAGAAAGAATAAGAGTCTGTATTTTTGGATGCATTGCAGCAAACTCCAACCTTCTGCTGATCCTATTGCATTCATTTCTCACAATAATAACGAATTTAATTACATTTGGGAATGTTGAGGTTCTCTAGTGGGTGGTTTTCCAATTTGTACGGTTCAGATTTAGAGATATAACAGCGAGCAAAGAAGCAGAAAAATACACGGTTTTTGACCACCTATGCAACTGCACAATAAACTGTATGGTTACATAATTTTAATAGTCACTTTGACTGCACGTGTTAGGATCGTGTTTTTGGTCCGAAAGCCGCATGCCTGATTGCATATGCACATATGCATCCACTTTTAACAACTATGCTTGTGACTTCGTTCAGTTTCAATGTGTTTTCATTGAATTATCATTATAATGGATTTTTGCAATACTATCTTAAAAGGGACAATTTTTTATTTTTTAATTTTGGATGGTAAACTCTTGGCATTAGATATGATTTTGGGATATTTTGTATGCAGGTTGAATCTGAGTACCTCCCTCTTTACAGCAACTATGGTATAGGTCTCACCACATGGAGTCCACTCGCATCAGGAGTGCTCACTGGAAAATATAAGAAAGACAACATTCCGCAAGATAGTCGGTTTGCCTTAGAAAATTACAAAGTAAGAGTTCTTTGACCTTTATCTCATATAGATAGATCCAGAGTTCTGTTCTGTTGGCTGACTTGTGTTGTTACAGTATTCACCATAAACTCTTTTTGTTTTGCATCTCATAGAGTTTTATTCACTATCAACTCTCTTTCTTTTCTTGCATCTTAAAGATTTCTTTTGGTTATATGTTAGGAAGGCTTAATAGAATGATGTACACATTCAGTTTTTGGCAGATAACTGTTCTGATGACGAGGCGTGTGAACTAAGTTTTTTTTTTTGATCGGTAAAAAAAGACTTGTATTCAAATCATATATGTTAACTGTACAAATATACAATCCTATAAAGTATCCCTATCATGCAGTAACCTAACTAATCCCAAAATAATCCCCATCTGCAATTAAACTCCTCAAATTGAAGTCCTCCAAACTCTGCATGAATCGAGACCCAGAAAAATAGAAGTGATACAGCCTTCTCCACCACTTTCTCAACAGAATTCTCCCTACCTTCAAAAATCTTGCGTGTGAACTAAGGTATAATGCAAGTATGACTAATGATGATTAACAACACAAATGGTGACCTGTAGTAGATTCGAATGCACGGAAACATGTTTGCTTCATGGTTTACTTTGTTTTAGATAAGGTTTGCAATGTCGATGTCGCGACATGTTGCGCAGGTCTGCGATACGTCGCGACATCAGGGGAAAAAATAAACATTTATTTATGTTTTCATCATTTTATAGGGTTTTTTTTTAATTATAGTTTTTCCCTCATGTCGCAGGGAAATGGGAAATCTGCGACTTCCCAAGGATTTTGTGTCGACACATTCAAAATAGTCGACATTGAAAACCCTGGTTATAGAACATGAAATAAATTACTTTGTTGAACTGCTGTTTATAGTGAAACGTACATATCTCAATAATATATAACTCAAAAAACACATCTCTTTTCCAGTTTTAATCTGTTTATGATTTTGTAGGAACTTTGAAGGTTTCTTAAATGATAAGTTTTCCACCGAGAAACTTTAGGGCTGCTTAAGTAAAATAATTAATTTCTGAATTCAAAATATGGGAGCATATATTCTTGTTAGCATGTATTTTCTTTTACCGAGATGTTCTTATAGGCCAGGTCTTTCCATATAGGAAGACAACAACGACAACCACAACAAAAAAGCGTTCCCTACTAATTGGATTCGACGCTAGTCTAACCTATAAAAAGTTGTATCTTTTGTTAGATTATATACTTTTTTTTCTAACCAACTTCATCCTTGTCCGGACTGGGAAGAAATGTCTCCAACCTCTTAAGTCAATGTGAAAGTCTCCATGGACCAATTGATTTCTGTTGCCCCTAATAGGTAATGTTAGAACAGCCATTCTTGACTTTAGGATTTGTTTCCCATCTTGCATTCTCGAAGTCCTTGGAGTGATGCTATGGTCCCAGCTCTGTTTGAATTGTAGGCGCAGATATCCCTTGTAGATATATGTTATGTTCGTCTTCGTATCTTCTAAAATTCTTCTATTTATCTTTTCCTAGATGAACAGAGAAACATTCGAGAGATGGAACTTCCATATTGATTTGCTTCTTTTGCTTCCAAATCTTGGATTTGAATTCTAGACAGGCTGCATCATGTTAATAGGCATAAGCCAACAAGAGCCTGCCAATCTGAGGAAATGCGTCCATATGCCATGCAAATCTACAGTGAAGTAATACATCCTAACCCATTACTAATTACCATAATTTTGGACCCCTTGTTACTTTCAATCTGTGTTGTATTGATATTGATACAAGTGCCAAAATCAGACGTGGGTGTAAATTACTGGAATTGGCATATTCAAGAACCTGGGATTTGTAGATACAACTACAAAAAAAATGACAAAATGCCTTATCCCGCTAGTTGGCGTCAGCAAGATGAATCCCGTTTCTTCATCCCAATCTGTTAAAGACCATATCTTCAATCAAATTATGATTGCCTAAATCCTTTCGGATTGAATCCATCTTGGTTTTTTTTCGTTGTCTTCCTCTCATGCTCTTAGGTCCTTTAGTGAGTGCCTCCTCATACCTTCTCATAGCTGCCTCCCTAGGACTTCACTTTACAAGACTAAACCATTTTAACCTACTTTCCTTTATCTCCCATACCTTCATCCCAATGTTAATCCTATGCATATTTTCAGTCACATCCCAAACCTAGAAATCTCAATGGAGTCCCCACATTTACGTTGTAACTCTCACCCCATATTCCTATAGGAGTGGATAAGCAATACATTATCAAATCATTGAATTAAGTAAGATAATATATAAGATAAAGTTTTGGAAAATAGTATTATTAAGAATAATATTCAACCCAAAACAATTTTTAAACAAAAAACAACGGAAATAAAATATAACTAGTCTCATGCTTCAAATCAATCCCTATTAACTACTAAAAATCAACCTAATAAGTACTAAGTTACAGCAATAAGTCTTACTGCAAGTTGTACTAAAATAATTAAAACAAGTTCTAATTATGGCTAAGGTCTTCATCATCTCCTAGTCTTCCATCTTGATCCTCATAGTCCTGCTGTCCATCATCTATAGGTCCTGAAATATGTTGTGCTCGAAAGCGTAAGCTACACTAGCTTTGTAAGTAAATAAGTCCAACAGTATTTAAGATTGAAGTAGGGACAATGCCACTCTTCAATGACAATCCGTAGATAAAAATGGAACAATTAGTATATGCAATAATGATATAAATATGAGTATGATGTAATATGATGCAATGTGCGATGTAATATGATGCAATGTGCAATGCAATATGTTGGTTCAGTTATTAATGCATACTGTGCACCTAGCAAGTATAATCGCTGCGTGCGATCTAAGACAAACAATCTAATATGCAATCTGTATGCTGTATAGCATTCGTTTAGTGTATGTTCATATCCGATCAATCCTTCTTTGAACAAGATGTCTTCTAGAACCATCCCCCCATACAGGGCCACTTTCAAAGATAGGATATTCTACGTGCGCAACATAGCTTCTAGGGGCTTCGACCTAGAGGGCACAATCCCCTTATTTTTTATCATAGGGACTTATCCCAGGGGCTCACAATGTGAACCTTCCCTTGTGAACCATATATTAGCCGATCTACTAACAGATTGTCACCCTTATGATTCAGATATTGGGCCTCATCAATATGAACCTTCCCTTACCTATCATCTTACCATAAGTCTCTTGGGACCCCCATACAAAGCCTATCCCTCACCTTGGGTGAAACAAAAATTGGTCTATTGGGAAGGCTAATCCCTTAACACATAAAATATAAGTCTCCTCACCTATTATGATTTCCAGATCACAATTCTTTCATGATTATCATGAATTCCAGAAGTATGGAATCATGTTAAGGGTATGGCATTCAGACCAAATCCAAGGTCATGAAGTTAAAAAGTCCAATGCTATGCAAGTGATAATGTGCGCATTAACTAAGCAATCAAATCATGTGTTCAATGTGTAATATGCCTAAATATCATTATAGAAATGGGTATATAAGCAATATGAAGTTAAGTCAAAATATCATCTGTTCATCAAACATAGCAATTGGGTCCATAAAGAAGTAACTATATGAAATAATCATAAATTAGCAAAACTAACATCATAATCAGTCTAATTAGGTCAAAATAAGCAAGTATGTAAAATTTCAAAGCAAACGGACAAACTTGGTAAATCTCAGCATGCCGAGGGTCTCCCCTTGGTCTGCTGAGTAGTTCTGGGTTTGGCTTGGTAGCTTTTTCGGCAAGCCGAGCTCCCCTTTCGGGTTCTGGGATGTTTTTCCTTTGGTCTTTTGGTCAGGCTCGGCATGCTTTTCGGCATGCCGAGTTTCCCCTCGGTAGCTTTTCCAAGGCCTTAAAAATTCTTTTGTGGTGCTCGGCATGCTACTCGGCATGCTGAGTTGGGTTCGGTGGCATTTCCAGGGGCTTGAAAATCCTTCTGTGGGGCTCGGTAGGGTTTCGGTATGCCGAGTAGGCTGCCGAGGTTTCCTGGAGGTGTTCGGCACACTGCTTGGCAGACCGAGCAGTTCGCCGAACCTCGCAAACTTCACAAATTTTCATATTTTTGCATCCTTTTGAACTTTAAACATAAAACATGATTTAGTAACTCTATATCACATGGAATTCCGCACAAAACCCAATCATAACACTTAGCAAATCATAGCTTGAATCTAACTTGCCATGTCCTAGTATTAAAACTCAGAAATTTAGTTTGAAAAACCATTAATATACTTCATACTCAAAGAAAGTAACTTTGTACTCCTATTTAAATCATAAATAGAGTTATACTTGAATACTTACCTTGATTTGATGAGTGGTGTTGAGAATCGCAACTTCTTCTTCCTCTTCTTATTCTTCTTCTTCTTCTCCAAGCAATGAATCCATCTCCGAAGGCCTTGTGTTTATATAGGCACTTAGGAACTCTAGGATTAGAAACTCTAATATCTATCCTTAGATTAATTTGTTTGAATTTCAGCCCTTAGATCAATATTCTAGCTTTAGTTGGTTGATTTCTTTGTAATAAGGTTTTGTTTCTAATTCTAATTCAGGATCCTAGTCTTAATTAACTAGTTACTATTCTAGTTTGAATTCTTTCTTGTAGAGACTTGTTTCTAATTCCTTCCCTTTGACTTAGTGTTCTAGTCTTAGTTGGCTAGTTACTATTTACTTCTTAAATTGAATCCCTTCTAATAGAGAGTGTTTCTAATTCCTTGTTTTAAATCTCAGCCATTAATTGGAGATTGAAAGCTCCTACAGGATCCTAACCACATGTTTCAACTTAGGAAGTTATGATTGTGTGTGATGCACCTAGTTTCCTATAGTACAACCCACCAATCACAATCAGTCAAAGTTAAACATGATAGCTATTTACTAAAATTTTAAATTAACCCCTAATTTTCTATTATTTACACATTAACCCTATTATTTTTGTTTGGGTTATTACATTTTCCTTCTTTGCTGTCCAACTTTATGATTCATACAGCATAACATGCCTAATGACTATCTTGTAAATTTTTTCCTTAAGTTTGAGTGGAACATGTCAATCACATAACACTCTAGAAGTGCATCCCCCATCTAAGCCCTCCACCTCTAGTTCTATGCGTAGTATTCTCATCATTATCCTCCTTTTTATGGATAATTGATTTGAGATAGTTAATTGATTGCCTTTTAGGAATCTCTTGATTCTCAATTCTAACCTCTGCTTCACCTCTAATATTATTTGTGCTAGAGTTACAATCCATGTACTCTGTCTTAACTTATTTTAGAACCTTTTGATTTCAAGTTATCCCCCCATAACTCCAATTTTGGATTTACTCCTTTTGTCCTATAAAACCACATTATCCGCAAATAGCATACACGAAGACCCCTCCTCTTGAATAAGTGTAAACAATTCATCCATTATCAAAGCAAAAACTCTTTGGTCTCGTTACCCATTGCCCTCACCCTAGTTAACGGCCTAGGGTTGTCAACAAGCCGAGCTTGAACTCAATATTCAGGCTCGTGAGCCGAGACTGAGCCTAAAAAAAAGCTCATTATTTTAACGAGCCTGAGCCGAGCTTGGGTAGGCTCGGCTCGGTCATATATATGATATAAAAAGTCATATCATTAAATATTATATATATATATATATAATACTAATCATTAAGTACAAAGTTAATGTGTTTAAGTCAAATAGTTATTTATTTATTTATCAAGTTAAGACTTAACAAATTAAAATTATAAGAATAATAATTTAAGATGTAAAGAATAATTAACTTTTTAAAACTCTTTATGGAGTATGGACTGTAGTTAAGACAAAAAACTTTAAATAACTTTCAAATCCATCTTTTAGTCTTTTACCACCGCCCCTTCTTCTCCCATCATCTTCTCTGTGACGACCAGATTTCCAATTCTAAGTTTCTAATAGTGGAGGCATCTTTAGTTCTTCATCCTCAATAATGTACGTATACAACCCCCTCTCTCTCTCTCTCGTTGGGTTTTTGTTTTTCTGTTTTTCTTTCAATATAAATGCTTATCTGTTCGCCCTCTCACTCTCACACGCATCGCATTGTTTTTTTTTTCTTTCAATATAGATACTTATCTATTACCTCTCTCGTCCTCTCACTCACACACACTGACTCATAGAGTATGACCTTCTCTCTCTCACACACACTGTTGAGCCTTTCACGGACCGAACCCGATCCCGAAAAATTATACCAAGCTTGAGCCGACCCGAGCCTTTTCCAAATTTTACAAGCTTGAGCCGAGCTGAGTATCCCTTAACGCTTCGTTGTATATGTCTAATGTCTTTAATAACTTCAATGTATTTGGTTGGTAGGTCTGTCACGGACCAGATCAGGGTATATCCAGATTTGATATGATTATTAGTTGGATCAAATTGGATTCCCATAATCGGATTTTATAAAAAACCTATTTACATTTATAATGAAGAAATGAACCAAAAAAATAATTTCTATAGTTATTATTTTTTCAAAATATCATAAATAAATGATTTCTTTTTAACCATATTAAGAATCCAATACACACAAATATACTATATGAAATCAGCTCGAATTTTGTGTAAATATATTTTATATAATTATAATATAATTAAAAGATAAAGGAAGTAAAGATTGTTTGGGCATATAAAGATAAGACCCAATGAAGCAGCTGTGTGAAGGTGTGAGGGAGTAATGATTGAATGATCTAAGAGGGCGAGGGGAAGACCAAAAGAGCCTGAATGGAGTAAATCAAAAAAGGATTTGGATACTTGTAATCTGACCCAAGATATGGTTTTCGACAGATTGGGATGGAGGAACAAGATTCTTGTTGCCGACTCTAACTAGTTATAAAACATTTTATTGATGTTGATTGTGTTATATATATATATATATAGTATGGTTATAACTTACATGCACAAATGAAATCAGTTTCTGAAATTAAGTTTTTTTGTCTTCAAAAATTCTGCAATTCCTTTCGCACCAGATTGGCCAGGTTATCACCGCAGGACATAAGTTCCACAAAATTGAACTCCTACATTCCCTCTTCTTCCTCTTCCACCCCCAACTACAACAAACCTCCTCAAGATCTTGTTGTAAAACCCAACGTAGTTGAAATCTACGAAAGAAAGCATACCAAATACCTCGAACAAACTCGCAATGAAGGAAAAGATGTGCAGCAGATTCCTCTTCCTTCTTACAAAAACAGCACCTAGAAGAACGCTGCCTTGGACGGTCTACCACAGTTCCAGATCTGTCTCCAAGGGCCATCCCACAAGGTCGCCTCTACTAGAGACTGATACATAGATTTAACTGAGAACACTTCTTCTGACCATCTCCACAATCTGATATCCCCTTCCTCTCTCAAGGACGTCTTATAAACCTCCTCAAATAACCTAACTGCCTCCTCTTCTCCCCACTCTTAACACATTCCTCCTCAATCTGAGATCCAACTCCACCCCAACTACTCTAAGACAAGATAATCCTTCTCCAAAGCGTTAACATTAGTAGCTAATAACGCTGTCCTCAGAGCTCTCTGCAATAATGGGACTTCCCCGCACCAAGAATCAATCCAAAATTTTATCCTATTCCATACCCCCACCTTGAACCTAAACCTCCTTCGCAAGCGCCTCCCAAGTCTTGCTAATCCCTTTCCAACAACCTCTCGCGTGAGGGGAATTGACAAGCTCAGCTGATCCACCCCCTTCCTCCAACTCATATTTTGTACTAATCAACTCTCTCCACAAAACCTTTTCTTCCATCCCAAAACGCCATAGTCACTTTGCTAGGAGAACATCATTGAAGGCCTCTTCTCTTCGCTTTAAACTTCTTCGCTAATTGTACAAGTAAAAATATAGGCTCCATGGTAGACCTCTCTTGGCATAACGCAAAACTGATTTTTTGACATTGGAGTTATTCTTCTTAACCTTTGCTCCACCATTCTTTTGAATAATTTCGTGGTATGACTTGTAAACAACTGGGATTCATAGATACGTTATGATATTTAAATTATGTTGAGAAAATAACTATGCTCATAGGAAATGTTGGATTAATCATATTACATCTAATGAATTGCTTAATATACATGTAAGTAGGGTTTTTAATTAATTTAAAAATATCATGTTCTAGACTTAAATTTTTTTATAGGAATACACAAAAGTCACACTCTTGCTTTAGATGTTAATTTGTGTTGTAAAAAAAGAAACCTGTGTGTTGTATCAAAATCTGTTAAGTGTCTGAGTCTAACGAGTGTAAAAGGTACACCACTTTTTAAAAATGTCAATGCAATGTACCCTATGTTTCATAGGTATAGGTGCAAATATCCGAATTTGACAAAGGTATGTGGTGTTGGATTCAGTAAACCCCAAAATATAGGATTTGAGGACACATGTACAATGTTCTCAAAAAAATAAAAACCATTCTACATATGTCCTGGTGCTATATTGATTGATTCTGGGTTTAACTGTACCACGTGAATGATCAGCACAGCACTGGCCTAACTCACGATAACTAATCTTGGGCACTTGATTTGAGGGTTTCTCTTATCATGGGATTGAGCCCTGCGCTTTGCAAATGAATCCTTGGACAAGTGAATATGCTTGGTTAGTAAATTGTGGCCACTTGATGTGCAATTTCTCGTGGGAAACCCCATACAACCGAGTCTTGGTGTGTGGTTGTCTGTGCTCTGTCTCCACAAGTATAGAGCAACTTGCGCAGGGGTTTGCCAAACCATGTAATATACCATTTCTATAATTAGCTCTTGTTTATGAAATCTTACGTTAGGAACTTAATATTTATAGTGTACTCCGATGTTTAGTGTATTATTTTGTTGTTTGTTTCTTTATGGTGATCCTACTTCAAACAAAATCGTTGAGTTGGATTTCAACTTGCATTAGGAAACGTATTTTGGGTATAGTCAATAATAGACTTATGATATAAATGATAAAAGAAAATAGCCTTATGATATAAATGAGTACTGTTAATAAGAATCATGTAATTCTGAAGTTCTTTATCCACTCAACACCTCTAAACGAAGCTTTATGCTTTGCAGAATCTTGCTAGCAGATCACTGGTTGAAGATGTGCTGAACAAGGTTGATGGGTTGAAACCCATCGCGGAGGAGCTGCACGTGCCTTTATCCCAACTTGCAATTGCCTGGTGCACAGCAAATCCTAATGTCTCATCAGTTATTACTGGTGCAACGAAGGAGTCTCAGGTATTTGCTCTTTTGCTTAAGACCTCTTTGTATGATGAATTTTAAATCCTTTTGCATCTGTTTCTGTTGTTAATTTCTTTTCTTTTTTACTTCTATTGTTCTTCTCTTTTTGTTTGCTTCTCATTGAACTTCATTGGATAAAATGAAAAGTTTACTGTTTTACATATTCGAGTTAGTATTTGCATTGTGCAGTAGCAAGCAGAAGAATAATTTGCACTTCCAGTCCTTTCTTGTGTTTTCTGACCTTTTTCTGGTTTGTAAACTGTTAGCCTTTTCGGCTTTTTTTCTCTTACACATATATATATACATTACCAACCTTTTCGGCTTCTATTTTCCACATTACCGTCCTCATATTCTATTATTTGTTCTAAAGTACTATTAGGTTGTTGTGGTATTGTTTCTTGTTCTAATACCCAATTGGAGGGTAATTTACTTCATTTCATTTTATAACCCTTAGTACTGTTACATTATTTCTAATATTAGTTTGTATTAGCGTGGTTTTCCCTTTTGTACCATACTTAATAGCATTTGGGCAAATTTATTCATGGTTTTATAGTATATCCTATAACATAAAGCTATATTTAAAGATCCTGGATCCATGTCAAATCCTTGAGTTTTAATATTTAAAGTTATCGTCTTTAGTATATTAGGGTCATTAAGAGATATTGAGAAGTCAAGAAAGCAGTTAAAGTATATTGGTCTTTAGATATAGAGGACTCAACTATTCCTAAAAGAGAATCTGTAAACTTCCTGTGTACAATCTCTAACACATATTAGGACAGAATTATTTAATTCTAATCTTGTTAAAGGTTTTATAGCAATTTGTATCAATCCTATATGTAGATAGTGATATTTTGTCTTATGATAGTCTATGGATTTTAACTTAATAATTAGAAATTATCAAGGTTATGCATTAAAGAAATAGTTTTTCTACAATTTTTATTGAATAATCTGTTTGTAATTGAATCTTTCCTGTTTTATAAACTTCTTTAGGCAGTTTCTAATCTTTTGTTTGTTTCTCTATATTTTTCAAGTTTATTTCTTCAGTATTAATAATTTAATATTAGAAGAAGTTGAAGTCATGGATGGAGTAGAATTTTGCTTAAAAATAGACCTAATCAAATGAGCCATCTAGAGGGAGTCAAGAACTATCAAACAGTGTCAAAACCTCCTATCTGTCAATACACTATTGCCGTTAGCCTTAACTTGCCTAAACCTTGGCTTACTTGGCTCTGGCTGGTAGGAGATGGGTGATAGAAATGTAAACTATTGTCTAATAGAACTGACTTTGATAGATGATTCACTTAATTAATTTCTATCTTAAGTGAAACTTCTAAACCTATGGCTCTGATACCAATTTCATAGGCTAGTGTATATATAAAACAAAAAATTCGATTATAACAGCGAATAAAGCAGAACTATAATTTAAACAACAAATTAATAACTATAATTTAAACCAGGGAAACAACAGATTAATTAATATTGAAAATCAATATTATACTTACAGAGAGTATTTACAAACTTCTTACAAACTTGAAAATTTGAGCTGAAGATTATTTAAACACTAAAGAGAGTACAGAGAGGAAGAGGGTGAAGAATATAAGAAGATTTCTAGCTTCCTGAAGATATCGTTACCCAACAATGGAGAGGTCTTTTGCTTAAATAGAGGGTGGAACTCAAATCAAACATTTGAAGTCCAAGAGTAGATCTCACTCTTGGCCGAGAGCTAATTTGTCTTTATATTTAAAAGTAGATTCCTTCTTTATTTTATGGTCAAAAGTTGAATAGTATTTGTTGGCCATGTGTCCTGGATAAGTTGGAGTCTGTTTGGCCTTGTATGTTAAATGTCATCAGTGATGCTGATGTCTGGTGCTGTCATCTATTATCGACCCTTTTTTACATCACATCTTTATGAAAATTGGTTTGGTGGAGTGATGTCGTATCCGAAATATTCATTTCCAAGTGGATAATCTGGAGTAGGTTTTGTCTGATTATTCTGTGGCTGAGTGTGCAAAGATTTTGGTAATTATGGGTTCGTCTCCTCGGATTCCTTATCTGATGCTTCCATCATTTCAAATATTTTTCTTTTTGTATCTCTGGGATTAATATCTGGTTGCTCTTTGAGTATAACGGGCTTGAGCTGATCATATGTAATTCTTAACATTAATTTCTGGAGAAGAGTAATTTTGTGTGACTGCTTCAGGTTCTGGAATTGGAGGATATTATTTTAAGTATTTCTTGTGGAAATATATGATTATAAATACATTTCTCCCACCATTTAGTGACAATTTATTTGGTGAGCATTGGGGGTGCTTCTTCAGTAGAGGTGGCATAGTGCCAGGCTAGTATCCAAGAAATGGAGAATTTGTGAATGAAATGGAGGAAAGGGTAGATTGTATGTTGGTCAATGTTAGGATTATTGTAGGAGTAAATGTTAGAAGATTATTGTAGTTCAGATGGAAGGATATTAATTTCAGTACCGAATTTGTCCCACCAATGGTAAAACCAAGTGGTGAGATGAACCTGAGGAAATCTGGGGCTAGGACGGCGGTCGGCTACTTATTGGCGGCTAGCTACACAATGGACGAGGTGGTCGAAGCTCTGAATGTAGTGGTTAACTCCACACTTGGGGGTCTGGAAGGTCATGGGTCTTTGAGTAATCGCTTCAACAATCCAAGAGTGAGTTATAAAGGGGCATTGCTGCAGTGTAAGGTTGAGGGTGCCACTGAAGGCCGTGGGTTGGAGGGTGGCGGGTCTGGTAAAATCAACATTTTAGTGGAGCGGAAATGTTTTACCTTTGAAGCAAGAAGACATCAATATGGGAATCTCGTTGGAGTGTCTGAAGCAAGATTCCAAGGGAGCTTGTGGTTCTGGTTGTCAGGGGAGGAGATTGCGTGGCTGAGGAAATTGGTGGATGGTCTTCGGGTGACCCAGAATAGTGTTAGTGTTCTGGACTCTCCGCGGGGTGACCGGCAGGTTCTTATAGCTGAGCATAGGATGGACAGGAGAGGTAAAGTGTTGGTATTGTCTTCGGTAGCTCAAAACAAGAGGGGAGGGACGTTGTTCTTCCCTCTGCTGGAAGATTCATGGAATTTTCTGCTTGAAGCGTGTAACCAGGTTCTCAGTTTGAGGCAGGGGGCGTATCGGTTCGCAATGGTTGGGGGATGCGATGCGAGATTATTTCCCCTGGTAGCCTAATAAGATTGAGATCATTTTGCCGTTGATTCCTCTTCAACGGAATCCTTCACTAGATTACGGGGGTCCGATATGCGGTGAGGGTTGGAGCTTGCAACTCTCAAAGGTTCCGGATCGCCTTTGGACTATGACGTTGGGTCACACCATCGGCGGGTTATTTGGGGGTCTCTTGAGCGGCACGAATGGTTTGCAGGAGCTGGACCTCTCTCGCATGAGCTTCGTTGTAGGAGAGCAGCGCACGTGCTGCATTCGAAGGTTGCTATGGTTATACAATCACAATGCATGGTTCGAAATCTTCATTGACGTTGAGAGGAAGCTGTTGGGCTGTGGTGAGGAGGACGAAGAGGAGGCAGTGGTGGGGGTGGAGAAGATGATGCTGAGGTGGGCTCTGTTTTTCCACGTGAGTGGTTGGAGTTGGAGGGGGGATCAAGGGGGCAGAGGGGGTAGGTGATGGACGTGTCTGCGGCGGGGCTGGCGGACTGTCCTTAACACAGATGGGGAAAGGGAAAGAAAAGGTGGAGTGGTGCAAAAATTCAAATCGTGTCCCTTTTTTACTCAGACAAGGGTCTGGCTCGGGCGGAGAAGATACAGAGACGAATTTGAAGGGGAGTATTGGGGGGCAGGAAGGGTTTCGAGACCGTACAGGAGGACTCGGTCGCTGGGCCCAGCGCGGATGACATCTGGTCTTCTTTGGCCATTTTGTTGTCTGGAGGCCTTTCAGGATGAGGCCCAGCCCATGGCGACGATGTGGATATGTTTTTGGGCTATCCACATTGTCATATCCGTTGGCCTTTGCAACCATTATATTCATGACTTGGATATTCCTTACCCAAGCCTTATGTAGGCCAGACACTTCATTTGCATGTGCATCAGTCAGTTTCCTATTTGACCTGAATTTGGTTCAAGGGGATGATTGTGTTCTGCTTTGAACTCCTTCACAATCCACCTGTCCAATTTCATGTCGTATGAGATTCGGAAAGCAGCCTGGCAATTAAACATTGTCAAGGGCCGTTCTCATCGCCTATCGTCCCTTACCCTGTGCTTAGTAAGTCATTCTCTGGCCTTTGAATAAACAAGCTTTTGTGACTTAAGTTGACCCTTATAGCAATATTGGACATCCTTATGAACACTAAAGCCCATTTCCTTTGCATAAAAATTCTAAAACAATATCCCTTCATCGATAGAATTGAAGTGCAATTTTTGTATTTCCACTTCACTCATAACTTTACAATCCTTACTCTCTTGTTCGTTATTGGATTGGTGCAGCAAGTGTTAGCTCTGGTTTATGATCTCTGCAATCGGAGCTATAATTATCATACACATCATCCCAAGCTTCAAACGGATCCTCGTTGAGATCGAATAGGCACTTGTTCCTTCTTTGGTTAGATAGAGCTACCTTCCATTACTTGAAAGTTGAAACCAACCCCAAAAACACATTATAATGTCATTTACAATAAAAGGTATAAATATAGGGATGCACATTTCATATAAGTAAAAACACTAAGGATTCGCCAGTTAGTGTACAAGGATGCACCATATACACTAAAAGGATGCACCACTCACACTACAAAGATGAACCATAAACACTAAAAGGGTGAATCACTTGCACTATAAGGGTTGTGATGCACCACTTAGTATGCAAGGTTACAACACTTTGTGTGCAAGGATAAAACACATTGTATGTATAGATGTACCACTTCGTGGGCAAGGATGCAACACTTTTTGTGCATGGATGCACCACTTATTGTACAAGAATGCACCACTTAGTATGTGAGAATGTACAACTTAGTGTGCGAGGATGCACAACTTTGTATACAAGTATGCACCACTTTGTGTGCAAGACGCCACTTTGTGTGCAAAACACCACTTAATGTGCAAGAATGCATCACTTTTTGTACAAGTATGCACCACTTTATCTACAGGTATGCACTACTTTGTATGACAAGATGTGGTGCATCCTTGTACACTAAGTGGTGCATCCTAGCACACCATGTGATGCATCCTTGCACACTTAGTGGTGCATTCTTATGCACTTAATACACTAAGTGGTGATTCTTGTACACTGAGTGGTGCATCTAAGTATACTAAGTGGTGCATCCTTGCATGCATACTAAGTGGTGTATTCAATTATGCTAAGTGGTGCATCCTTGCATACCAAGTAGTGTATTCAAGTGCAATAAGTGGTGCATCCATATACACTTAATACACTAAGTGGTGCATCCAAGTACAATAAGTGGTGCATCTTTATACACTTAATACACTAAGTAGTGCATTCTTGTACACAAAAAAGTGATGCATTCAAGAATACTAAGTGGTGCATTCAAGTAAAATAAGTGGTGCACTCATATACAGTTAATACACTAAGTGGTGCATTCAAATGTACTACGTGGTGCATCATTGTACAATAAATGGTGCATCCAAGTTCACTTAGTACATCCTTGCATACTAAGTGGTGCATCTAAGTAAGATAAGTGGTACATTTTTATACACATAATAAATTAAGTGGTGCATACTTGCACACTAAATGGTGCATCCACGTAAACTAAGTGGTGCATCTTTGCACACTAAGTGATGCATTCAAGTACAATAAGTGGTCTATCCATATACACTTATTACACTAAGTGGTGCATTCATGTATACTAAGTGGTGCATCTTTGTACAATAAATATACTATATGGCGCATCCAAGTACTCTTTAAGTAGTGCATCCAAGTAAAATAAACGGTGCATCCTTATACACTTAATACACTAAGTTGTGTATCTTTGCACACTAAGTGGTGCATTCAAGTATACTAAGTGGTGCATCCTTGCACATAAGTGGTGCATTCAAGTACATTAAGTGGTACATCCATATACATTTAATACACTAAGGTGCATACTTGCACGGTAAGTGGTGCATTAAAGTACACTAAGTGGTCCATCTTTGTACATTAAATACACTAAGTGGTGCATCCAAGTACACTAACTGGTGCACCAGTGCACACTAAATGGTGAATTCAAGTACACCGAGTGGTACATTTTTTTATAGTAAATACACTAAGTGGTGCATCCTTTCACACTAAGGGGTGCATTCAAGTACAATAACTGGTGCATCCTTGCACACTAAGCGGTACATTTTTTTTTTTTCATACTAGAAATAAGCTCAAATGCCTCAAGAAAGTTATTTTCTTCTTATTCTCAAATACTTCAAGAGAGTTATTTTCTTCTTCTTCTTTACATGTGGTATGGTTTTCTTCTTCTTCACCACGTTGGAGACATAGATGGTTTCCCTTTTTTTTGCATGCAATGACCTGTTGTATCAGGTTAAACAAGTATCCAGTAATTTTTATTTTTTTTAATGTGTGGCCGTGTTAAAAAAGTTTTTCATGTATGCTACACAAAAGTGTTTTTTTTTGTACCATAGCATCTCCCTATTTTTTTGATTTTCTTCTTATTCTTCTTCTTCTTCTCAAATACCTTGAGAAAGAAAGTTCTTCACCACACTGAAGACATAAATGGTTTCCCTTTTTTATTTTTTTGCATGCAATGACCTGTTGTATCAGGTTAAACAAGTATCCAATATTTATTATTTTTTAATGTGTGGCTGTGGTTAAAAACGTTTTTGATGTATGGTACACCAAAAGTGTTTTTTTTTAAAGGATCATTGCCTTCGTCTTACTTGGGCATTCCTCTGGGTTCGAAGTTTAAATCCAAGGCTGCTTGGGAACCTATGCTTGAGAGGATGGAGAAGAAGCTTGCTACTTGGAAAGGAAAATTCCTTTCGAAAGGGGGAAAGTTGACTTTGCTCAAATTTGCTTTTGCTAATCTCCCTACTTACATGTTGTCAGTTCTTCTGGTGCCAGCTTCTGTGGTTTCCAGGATGGAGAAGTTGGGTAGAGATTTCTTGTG